>JAVXUP010000091.1:600000-840156 GCA_033070095.1 Escallonia herrerae
TATAGCCTTGGGTGTGTGTGTAGTGTACATTTTAGTGTGTGCAGAGTGTGTAGACGTGTGCAGTGTGGGTGCATGCTCGGTGTGTGTGATGCATGTGTGCAGTGTTTGGTAGTGTATGTGCGTGTCGTGGGTTGACTATATGTGTGTGTGTGTGTGTGTGTGTGTGTGTGTGTGTGCGTGCGCGCGCGCGCATAAGAGTGATGGGCGTTGTGTGTATACATTGTGACTGTGTTGTGTTATGCGTAGTGCTTGTGCTATGTGTATATATGGCGTCTGTAGGAATGTGGGAGTTGTGCAAGCAAACATGTGCGCTGTGTGTTACAGTGTGTGTGTGTGTGTGTGTTTATGTTGTGTGAGTGTGTGTGTGTAAGTGTGGTCGTACTACGTGGGCTGTATATGTGTTGTGTGTGTGGGTAAGTGTTTGTGTTTGTGTATAGGTTTTTACACACAATGGTGTATGTGTGCATGTGTATTGTTTTGTGTACTCTGTGTGTGTATGTATTTATGGGTATACAATGTGTATAATGAGTGTGCGTGCACGCGTGCGAGCGTGAAGTACGTGTACAAGGTGCAGGTGTATCTTGTGCTTGTGCACGTGTACCCTGCACTTGTGTAGGTGTACCCTATGCAAGTATGTGTATTTTGGGCAAGGAAGCGTGTGGGTTATGAGAATAACAACGAAATGATTGGCGTGAGTTCTAGAATTTGACTGGGTTATATTTAGCACAAGGTTTACTTGGTAGGTTAGCTAAATCAAGTGAGTTGAGGAAAGTTCGGTAATTATCAATGAAATGCCTAAAAAAGACATGGCCAGTTAGACACGATATTTGGACGGGTGTGTAACGGACAATAGTTGGATGCGGTGTTTGAGTTATTTGAGAAAATATCAAACATGAATTTTGTATCATAATCAACGACGCCTTTCGGGTTATAGTGAAGTTGGGAATATAGAGATGAAAAGGATGGCTTTTACTGCTCTGTTGGTCAGATATAACAAGTAATCATCGCGCTGGATTCTAAAATCGAGGAAATGTGTAGCAATAATGTTAGTGACCTTTGATCCATCTAGTATTTTTATTTAATGTGTATATGTTATTTATGTTTGAGAAAGCACTGTTCAGAAGACACGAACTACTTTTAGTGACAATATCTTTTTGCCTACATGAAAGAATTGTTTACAAAAATGCTTTAGCAACACTTGTTTCTCGTGAAAATCGGATCAACATGTAAACAATACTTATTCGAGATTATTACGGAATCTTGACAAAAAAATGCTTTGCACAAACTGTGATGTCGGATTTATTTTATTTTTGGATTTGAAAATAGATATAATTGGAGCGGGATGGTTTAACCATCAGTGGTTCAAGGATTTGGTTAAGATAAAAGGTTGTTGTGCCCCATATCTAACATGTGAAGATTAAATTTCGGACTCTTGTAAAGTGAGGCTATATACGTTGACGTAATGCACATTATTATTGCATGTGGTGGCCCTGCTTCCACTATGATGATTATCCCAGTATGGGATTCTAAACGCAAGTCAGTGGAGTTATTTATGCTGACCGCAGTATATCGTTTGAGTAGTTGGGACTGGAACTTTCTTACGATGACGTTTTCATGCTAAACAAATTATTATGCCCTCAGAGCTGTTTTTCTTCTACTTTATTACGCTCTATGGAATAAATTTCTATTTACAAATTTAAAATATTATCTCTCGGTAAAAGTGCTATTTTGGTTAACTGAGTTATTTTCTAACATGCTTCGGTTCAGGCCATCCAGCTGTTTAGGTCACTGATTACTTACTGAGCAAGTAGAAGCTCATCGCGTCGCCAAAGAAAAAAAACCATCAAGCGCATAGGTTAGCTGGCAATAGGGCTGTATACGAACCGAGTTCAAGCCGAACATGGTGTGTTCGAACTCAGTTCGTTTAAGTTTTGACATGTTTGAGCTCTGCTCGAGTTCGTTAAGAGTCAAAATATCAATGTTCAAACTCAGCTCGAGTTTGTGACGGTGAAACTCGGGCTCAGCTTGTTCAACTTGTTTAACAATACGAGCCAAACTCGAGTTCAGAAACTGGACTCGGATTCGTGTTCAACTTCAATCAAATCCCTAAATTTACTCAAATCCCTCAAATCGTTCAAGCAATCAAACTAACGAAAGAAAAATAAAAATAGTTATAAGCTAATATCAAGCTATAAGCCATCAAAAACACGATAGAGATATAATGCGGATGCAAAATAAAAACTGTAAAATGAAATCTTGATCAGCTTCTTCTTCATGCCCTTGATTTTATAGCTTTGTAGTTCGGAAACATGATTGAATACGGCAATGCAGGTTGAATCTGGTGACGGGCGATGGCGGCGGCGAAGACGGGTAACGTTATTACCGTCTGTGAAGCAAGAGAAGGGGCCCGGTGTGCCATCTCTGTGTGTGAGAGATCGAGAGAGGGGGGCTGTTGTGCGATCGAGAGAGAGTGAGTGAGAGAGCTCAACATAAGGGGAGAGAAAGAGACGTTGGAGAGGATGGGGGAAAAAGAGTGCAGCCATGAGAACTGAGAAGATTTGAGAGATTAGGTTTAGGTTTTTTAGTTTTTATATATAGTTAGGGTTTCATGTTGGGCTTCAATTTATTTAGGGGTTGGGCTCTATATAAGTGGGCTTGAGGTTTTGGGCTAATTATTTTTAAGGCTTGGCCTCCAGGTTTAAATTTTGATTAATATAGTTTATGTAAATATTAATTCTTAAACATATTATAATTAATTAGACGAGCCGTTCGCGAACACGTTTGTGAACATTTTGGTTTGTTCATGTTTGACTCGTTTAATAAACGAGCCCTAAAAACTTGTTCATGTTCTATTCGTATATAATACGAACGAACATGAACGAGTTTTGTGGAGAATGAACCACGAGTCGGTTCATTTACAGCCCTAGCTGGCAGAGGGTTGTCCTAACTAAACCAGAGGTCTCGGGTTTGAGCTCTGGGAATGCAACTGCGATAAAACTTGATAGGGAGAGCTTTACTGCCCATGTGGTCCTGCCTTGCTCAAACCCGGACTAGTCGGCTCCTAATGTGGTGTCTGGATACCGGATGGTCTAACAAAAAAAAATCTTTAGAGATTGTGTTAGTGAATTTTGAGTATTATAAGTGTTACTGCAAGAATGATTGATGATTGTAATGAGATTGAAAATATAGTTTCTATATGGAATTAATTTTTTTAGCTTTTTCCTGTAATTTGTATTGGTTATACCGAGTGAGGCTTGATAGTGCCTTTGGTGAGAATTTAACGGGCCTGCGGGTGGTCACAGACCTAACTCTCAGGCCCAACAGTGGGTTCGGGTCGTGATCGAATGGTTTTAGAGCAATAGGGTCCTATGATACTTAGAGCTTAGGTAATGACCCGGCTGGTTAGATTATAAAATCCCAAGTTATAAACAGAGTCATGTAGTATGGTGGAATAGTTGAAGTTTGTTGAGATTGAACAGAACGACCATAGCTAGGTTGTCTTGTGATAAGTTAGGGTAGTTTAAAATCATAATCGTGGTCGATCAAGTAACTGGAATTCTAAAGAAAATCATTGACTTGCGTTTATCATTCGAGGACTTCTTTTGTTTTGGTGAAGCTGGCTCGGGATGGCGAGGAGAATATATTTCTAGTGGCCAAAAACATCATCATGTTTGTAGAGTCGCATGTAACTGAACAACTAGGTAGAGATAATTGTGTTTACAAGTGCACACGTGCAGAGTGTCGAAACCTTGGGACTTTTGAAAGATGGTGTTGTTTCTTGAGATTAGAGGCATGAGAGCTTTGTGGGAGAACGCAATTTAAAACTTCATAGTCATCTAGTCGTGGGCTCCGTGACAGTTAGAGCATAAGTGGTGTGGGTTAAGATTTGAACGGGAATTGCGACGTTAGGTTACGTAATGCGCGGTTAGTATATTAGTTGCTATCAGCGTTTGTAATATCAAATTTCTTATGGAGGTTAGGTAATGGCGGTTAGTATATTAGTTGCTATCGGCGTTTGTAACAAAACGTAGTGTGTGGACATCATTAATATTGTGAAATTCGAGGACGAATTTCTTTTAATGGGAGGGGAATGTAAGGTTTCAAATTGGGCTTACGGTCAAATCTGATGTTAATTGCACTTTATCTCTTCTAACCGCCACCGTCGATTATTTCTCCCTGACCTACAGTTGTATAAAACTTCCATCTAATTTCCTTTAATGCAATTTGAACTGCTTTAAACCGCCATTACATCATCACTACGGTCGCAATTATTAATAGCCACCTCATAACTGCTCTCAATCTAACGAGCATCTGTCTTTAAATCTTAGCTTTCACTTTCTTACACGTCCATATTTTATTAGTCACGGTAAAAATGAATTTTGAAGCTAACAAATAGTTCAGCCGCTCCACCAGATTTCCTTTCAATAGTGAAGCAACTTACAAAAGCGAGCAAACTCCAAACTTTTTTTTTATGAATAGTGAATACAATAAATTAATGACACTGTCAAGGAAAGAAGCTTAGCTTCTAGTGATACGAAGAAATTCTTGCACGTACCGGAAAACTCGACAACTACATAGCAAAAGAATCCACACATTAGTATCATTTTTTTTAAGGTGCGACATACAATCTTATAGGGAGATCAACAAGTACATTTACTCTTGTTAAGAGTTATGTTCTTCTAAGCTTGCAAAAAACTTAATGGAAGGAGAACCAACAAAATCTATACTATTTATTACCTATGAAAGTATGAATGTTGTAAATCATTTCTGGACGATTATGCCCTTCGTTAATTACACCAATAACACTCCTACCCCTCATTTATGACTCCCTTTTAAATCTGGATAAAATTAAATGAATATTGGGTAATAAATCTATTCTAAATATTGAAAAATGAAAAGTCTTATAAGAAACAGAAATAAAACAAACAAATTCCTTTATTACTCCATTTTTAACTTGGTTGAAATGAAATAAATATTGGGTAATGAGAACTACTACTTTTTTTCCTTGCATTTTTGGCTTAAAAAATAATTTGCCGATTCAAAAGCTGAAAACAAAGATATTGAAATACGTGAAAAATCAGTAAATAAACAAAAATTGTTGGGAAAAAAAGGAAAATCAGGGTTTAATATGCATCAAAAATGGAAAAGAAAAAAATAAGGCTTAAATATAGCGACACGTTGAACTGAAAATATGTTCAGTTATTGCAGTTGAAGAACCAGGTGCTCTGCATTTCATATTGATGAAATATAAAACATTTGGTTTTAAAAATTATAAATCTTAAGTGTATACTATAAACCAATTTGACAGATTACAAAAACAAAGACGTATAGTCATTCTTTTAATTTCTCCACTCGCTTTTCCTTTTAGCAACATTTCTTTGATCTAGAAACTTACAAAGAAGATTTTCAAACATTGAACTAATTACAAATTGCGAATAACATATATACATTTATTCTGAAACAAGTCGCAAAAGAAATAAGAACATAATTGAATCACATTATTTGATCCCAAAATAGTTAATGATATCATCTCAAAAATTATTCTCGACCACAGTTACGTGTACTCCATGCTAGTTAACTAAGAGTACCACAAAATTGTGGTCTACATAAGCATACTGTGATGTTTCTTCACAAAGGATAACCTTGTTCTGCAAGGTGGTCTTACTGCATGATCATCTACCAGTAAAATCCTGCATTTATAGTCATGGTCAGGCGCTTGGGGCAAAGTTGCGCTCTGGATACAGGCACCGATAATTATTGGTGAAATAATACGAGAACAACAACAAAAATCAAAATTATAACGAACAAAAGAACTCAATTTTCACAGCTCAAATCCAGAACAAGCACATGCCAAGATGTACACGGGAATCTTCCTTAACGGGTTTTGATCATACGGCTAGCGCCATTGCAAAATTCAACCAAGTCTAGCAGCTAGCGTTGAAAAAGGTCTAACCTAAGATTTCCTTATACGTGACCTGCATCACTGACTGGTCTGATCTTCAGAGGTTCTAGCCAATGATGCACCATGCTGCTTGATCACCCGGGCAGACTGCAGAAGAATATCTTGCTCTGTTGAAAATAACTTGTCCTTGCTCTAAAACCGCAGATTAACAGCAATTTCAGATACTGAAAAGAAAATAGGGACGACGTGCTGAATAATAACAGATCAAGCAGAAGAATAAGAAATAAATATACACGTGTTCAAAGTTCAACTTAAGCGATTAAGAACTGATAATGTCCCAATACACATCTATCATAGAGATCAAAACTCGAAAGATAGAAAATGCTAAGATCCAAGAAGTGCTGGTATCTATTTTTTTTTTTTTTGGCGGTACAAGTGCTGGTATTTGATAACCAGACAGAACATCACAAGATAAACAGAAGTACTCATCAAGTTATTGTTCTTAAGCAAAACAGAACGAATTACCCGCTCATATTTAGTATCACCAGAGCAACTCAATATTTATGAAAAAGCCTACGATTTCATCTTCATGTTTAAGCATTTGTCATTCTGTAATTCCCACCATCCAAAGTTCCCGTACTGGATGAAACAGAACGCATAGTATTATTCAAATTATATATCATAGCCAGAAAAATAACCGCCTCAACTGAGTGATAGCCCACGGTATGCTTGACGAAGTTAGAAAACCCCTGTACGTTGTAAGTTCTAGATATGGAAGACATAAGCAGAATGTTAAAATATCAGAAAAAAATGTATAAAGATCCTCTGCAGTATGGAATTTTTGCCATGACATCTTCGGTGACAAAATATTATCACAACAAATGTTTTGTCAATGTTGTTGAAATTTATAGTGACAACTTTTTGTCGCTAAAATACCTTTAACGACTTCTTTATGCTACAGCAAAGGGCAGAGGATCATAGTCCAAGAAATATTCCCAATCAACTGGTTGCTAGTCGTCGTACCAATACAATTTCTTTAGTGCCTTCAAAACCATTCTTCACGTTCTCAAAAGAGCATCAGTCTCCATTCATTAGCCAAACAGAGGGACCCTTCGAACCAACTATTGTCTAATCCCTTTGCGGTTGTCCCAAGCTTATCGGTCCTGTATACTAGCGTCTCATTTGAATGTTCACGTTAGCGCATAAAAAAAATACCACTGTAAAGATGGCAACGCAACACCCACCTAGCTAGCTAGATGGTGATTCTGCGAAATTTGCAGTAGAATGAACTCTGTGATGGCCCTTTGCAAACAGAATCCATGTTGTCTCAGGAAGTTATTTGATACATTTGACTCCATTTTCACCAGTTGGCAAGAGCCTCTCAATCATATCTAGCTGAGCAGGATCTCGAAATCTGGTGAGTAGATCTACCACAATTGCAGAAGTCGAAGAATCCGCTGGGAAACCCCTACCAACCGTTTCCTCTGGAAGTATCATTGCCTTGTCAGATCTCCCTCCCTTCCAGGACACTGCAGACAATTGCATTCTACGTGACAGCATTTGGAAGGCAGTCATTGTATTTCTTTTTCGGGAGAGATTCTACTGCTTTATCCAGCAACCCTTCTTGACAAAGCCCACTAGTCATTGTATTGTGTGGAATTATATTAGGCTCCAATACTTTATAAGAAAGGATAATAATAAAAACCTCCGTTGCAGTATCAGAGTTTCCCAGCCTTGCACAATGCCTCAATGGTGGGATCATCTAATAAGATACCATCATTGTTTCTATCTCAAAATGGAATAAAAAACACTCCGTCATCCATCTTTACACAGGCCAAGAATCAAGGAGTGCTTCAGCAAGATTTCCTGTATAAGATGCCATATGCGGGTGTGTTTTGTATTGCACCTGCAGCTTGCATATCGGCACAGAGTACGTGCTGGGCAACATTTTCTAGACCGAAACAACACCTGCAAGATACTGCTATAGGGGAAAACATCAGGTATCAACCCCTTACAAGGCAGTTCCCGAAGGAGGTGCATGGCTTCGTCCATTTCCTAATTCTTGGTACAACCATTGATTAAATTAATGTAGCTCAAGTCTATCATGGAATTAAAAAATTTCCTCGCTTCTTCCATCTCGCTGCGCATACAGTATCCATCCATTATTGCATTCTTCATAACGACATCATGATCCACGCCCCTTCACCTCGTGATTTGGAGGACAATACCTTCAGCTACCGCAACCATCTTTTCCTTACAAAGTGCATCCACTAATATCAAAAGCTACGGACATTTCGACATGTTGGTAGCCGCTTTCCTTTGTCCATTATAATACAAACCATGAATCAGGGAGTTGTAAGTAACCACGTTAGGCTAAATGCAGTTTCAGTTATCTCGGATAATAGGATTGAAGTACAATCCATCATTGGTCCTCGTAAAGACTATCTGTGATCGTGGTGTACATAACCATATTAGGTTTACATTTCCCTTTCTCTTCCATCAATCAGAGCAACTGAATCGCCCGACTGGTACTCCCCATTCTGCAAAGCCCACTTACATTTGTTGCGTACATGACTTCATTCGGTTCGTAACTCTCTCTCTCTCTATTAGCTTCTTAAGTTATCCGACTACCTCAGGAACCCTATCTTCTCGAACAAGCGCTTTCAAAAGAGTGATGAAGGCAGCCACAATACCACGCCAAAAGAAGCTGCCTAAGATAACGAAACCACAATTGACGCGACTCAAGTGACAGCAAGAATTAATCGTGACGATCATGGTGTATTCGTTGATTGGGATCCATCTTCAAGTTTGTTAATGTTGCTAAAGTCAATACGATGACATTGGGGATTTGAAGCAGTACTATGAAAATCCCAAGTAGAATAATGGAAAAGAGAGAAGGTGGAAGAAGAAGAAGAAAAAATGGCACTGAAGCAAAACATTTTGCCTTCTGCTTGGGAACCAAGTACCAAGTTATGTAGTATTGTACACACAAGAATCAGAACAATAAAATGGAAATATAGAGCAAACAACTAGAAAGATGATGTTTTTCTGACTATTGCAGAAGATGACCTGTGTAATGGCACGTAAAGAGCAAACTCATATTTTCTCGATAATTTGTTCAGTATTTTCCACTCCATCCTTACTAGTTGGCAAGATCCTCTTAATCATTTCGACTTGAGTGGGATCTTGTGATATGGCCAAGAGTAGATCTACCACTATCTCAGAAACTGAAGCATCCTCTGAGAATCCCCTAGCTACCATTTCCTCCAAAAGTGTCATTGCCTCGCATTTTCTCTCTCTTTTGAGGAACCCCTTGACAATTGTATAGTAAGTGACATCATCTGGCTTCAACCCGTTCTCTTCCATGTGCACGAGCAGTTCATTTGCTGTCTAGCAAGCCTCCTCGACAAAGTCCTTTCATTATTGTATTGTACGTGATTACATATTAGGCATCAATCCTTTAGAAGAAAGGTTATCAAAAATGTCCCATGCACTTTCAAGTTTCCTGTCCTTGCATAGTCCATCTATGGTGGAAGTATAGACAGCAATATTTAGATACATTCCCTTGCTAATGAGCATATTAAAAACTGACAGTGCTCCAGCAAGATGCCCGCTTTTGCATAGACCATCCAATAAGATGCAATAAGAGGGTATGCTTTGCAACACACTTGCAGCTTGCATATCATCAAAAGTTTGAGAGCTGCGCCACATTTTTCCAGACCGAAACAATGCCCGCAAGATTATGTTATAGGAGATTACATCAGGTTTCAACCCCTTACATGGCATTTCTCGAAGGAGGCGCATGGCTTCATCCATTTTGAAGCTCTTGCAATTACCATTGATTAAAGCGTTCAAAGAACCTACATAGAACTACGTGTGTGGGTTCAAGACGCACGTGCATCTTCTTTATTTGTGTTTTGAAGTCAAAAATTGAATGGAATTTTTTGAAAATTCCTTCATTCGGAAATTCCCTCACTCTGAAATTTTAGGTTTTAAAGTTCATTGTTTGGATAAATACTTTTGTTGTGAGCATTTCTCAGCGTGTTTTTTTTTTTTTACAGTTATCATAAAATGAATATGGAAGAGACTATTTCTATCGCTTTATATATATATATATATATATGTTAATTTACCTCTTTTTTTTTTGTTTTAAAGAGGAGAATTTTTATATATGAAACAAAATAGTTATTCATGGTTACAAGAGTAGTCAGGGCTACTTTCTCTGAGAGAATAGAGAAAAGAAAAAAAATACTAAAAGATTTACAAGATTTATAACCCAAATGAACTCAAGTTTTGAAGGACGGGAAGAGAGAGTTACAAAAGGAAAAGTACAACAAAAGAGGCATCTGGGAATGCAAGCCAGCAGCCAAGGAACAAAAGGTAGGAATGCTATGCAACCAAAAGATTTTCTTATGCGCGGCACTTGGCAAACTATTTGTACAGGTAGTTATGGTCCTTCCTTATCTTCATTAGTTCAAAGCTTAGTAACTAAACTAGAAATGGCGGAAATCCTTGGCAAAATGAATATTCTCCATGATTCCAGCATCGATGACAACACGTCTTGTGCTAGGTATCTGTAATTTAGAAATCAGCAATTTGTCATCAATAGAGAGATGTAAATGAGTAATGTTAAGACTAGAAAACCAAATAATACAGATAAGAAGGCCTTTGAGATAGGCGACTCGTCGATTATTTGAAAGAAAAATTCCTTCAAATTTATTTATATGCATGCCATCAGAGTTAAGGAGATCGATCTTAAGACTGAAGTCGCTTGATACCGGTCTGAAATGGCAAAGAACGTGAGATGAATAGTTGATCACGTTTCGGCAAGAGCAGACAGAATGGAATATGGCACAGTTGGATGTTTTGGAGCTGAGAGAATTGTTTTCCTGATCCTTCTGATGATGCCTTCGTTTGAAAGAGAGTCGGTAATCACGTACACTATGCTTGAATATTGTTCGAGTTCCAACTCTCTTGTTGAAAACTTACTTTATTCCAATTAATCCAAATGAGCCAAAGGGTAACAAAGATTATATTACAAAGCCATAGTAAGCTGGAGGAGTTAGGTATCAAAGTCCATGCGATTACTCTACCTCATCTTTGTTGTTAGAAATTTTATAATTGCCACTACTATTTACTTTTAGGAACTAAAAACAGGTGAAGATAGCATTTTCAAATATGAACTATGAAACACAAATATTATATTACATCTTATGAAAAATAGAAGTAAAAAAGGATCAAAATCATCTTAACTTGTTTTTACATAAGTTAGCGTTTGTAAAACTAAAACTAGAAATTCTCTTTTGGGTAGTAAAAGGTATTATAGTAAAGAAAAAGAAAAAAAAAAAACAAGGCCACATTCTTGTAAAAAAATTAGGGAAACAGAAAATGACAACGTGAAAACAATTGCCTTACCTAACTTCTGAAAAGGTGTAAAAATCAAAAGAGGTTAATTACAAGATTGTCTTCCTCCCCTATCTTTGCTCCATTTTTGGTCTCGGAAAATTTCATATACCAAAAATTGCAACCACCTTGACCGAGTCACTTTCTCTCCTTGACAATTCTCTGTCCTTTCACTCAACACCAAGAGGGCAACAGCTTAGAAAGATCGTCACCTCTCCTCGATTGATTGTTTTAGTGATCATGACCTGTTGTTACAACATGGAATCGCAGAACGCTATAAATATATTGATCACAAGCACAAACCAAAAAATGAGTAGATATATAACAGAATTAAGCAGTTTAAAATCTATAAATGTACAACCAATCAATTCAGTTTTGAGGAATGAAGCACTGTTTTGGGGTTACCCCATGCATGGCAAAGACTTCTGTTAGTTTGGTTGTTGGGAAGCTTAGTTTAACTCTCTCAAAACTTAATCGACAGATCAATTATTTGCAGAAGTCACCCCTTCTGCCCGGTGCTCTTGTGAAAACACACTGCAATCTCTTTCAATCCATAGTCGAACCGTAGTTGCAAGAGCAAGCTTGCATAACCTTGTAAGGAAATTCTCTCCTCCAAAGTGTTCAATGGCATAAAAAAAGAACTCAGTCCAAGAGTTCAGGAAGACTCCCACTTGCAGCTTATCCAAAACCATCCCATAAAGTGTCTTTCTTATGAGCAAGATAACACATATGCTTGCTTATTGCTTCTTTATTTCAATCATCCAACTTCTTGAAGCCCAGACCACCCTCTTTTCTAGGTAAACAAAGGTCTTTCCAAGCCACTTTAGCCCCCGTGCATTTGTATCCTCACCATACCGCGAAGGCATCTTAACTTCATTTTGATTTAGAATCTTCTTCGGAAGGATAAAAATGGAGCTAAAATTTTTATGACGTTCTTTAAAAATACCAAAGAAAAAGAGAACATAAGTATCTATCAGAAACAAAAGTAGTTCGACTTTGAACTTTTTTTTGTCATTTTTTTTCAAAGTCCTTTAATCCGTAAGCATACAAAAAGTTAGCATGCTTTAAGTCTCCAAGTTTTTTTACCATCCTGGTGTATACAAATTAGCATTGTCCAGTTAATGAAGGCCCATACAGATAAGATCTATGGGGACGGAAACTTTACAATTCAGTTACTGAAACAGGTAATAAAATACGTGCATACCTCGGTCAAATTTTTCTAGCTAGGTGGCTCGGGAGCCAAAACAACATAGATGGTGTTTGATACGGATTTTAGGAGTAGGTGTTGAATTGTCAAGGTCTTCACTTTTCTGTCTTGCTCATATAACCTGCATACACCATCGATCATTTTGACACTTACTGAAATACTTTAACCGCCACCTCAAAGATCTCCACTTCTCGCAAGCACCTCTTACTTTGTCAAAGCTAGAGGCAGGAACGCCAAACTGAGAGTTTACCGAGCTGATTCCTTGTCAAACTTGATTTTTGCACAAGTGGAGCTTGAAGAGCTCCACATGTGTGTTTAACACAAGAAGAATTTAGTCTGATATTGCACGTTGAGAAACCTAGAAAGATTTAACTCAAAGAACATACAAAAAACAGAGAATAAAGAGCACTCTTAGTATGTGCACATGGAATGGGGGATTTAAGAGAAGAAAACAGAAAAAAAAAAAAAACTTTAAATTCCTGGGGCATGTCACTGAAAAAAGTGATAAAAGGCAGCAAAGGGTCAAATTTATGTTTTAGAGGCATGAAATGTCAAAAATTAGGACGCCAGTTTGTTTAACAGGTGCTTATGCAATCTAAAAAAAACCAAGGACTGGAGCCGTGTAGTCAACTTGTAGCATGAAGAGAAAATAACAGTGATGACAGTGAACTGCAAACATACCAATTCAAACTTCCATGCAATATTGTGCCTCAAAGTGCATTCACACAAACAATCACAACTTACAGCCACTTGTTCACAACAATCTATCTACCAGGATGGACACCATCGCGTACGGTCCTTAACTAACAACGTATGTTATAATCCAGAAGCAAAATCGTATAAACAATATTTAAACATAAAGCACTATAACAAAAATGTAAAGACTACATTGACATAGAGCTCCTTGTCATATTCTCAATTAAGGTCTTCTCAACAACTATACTGACCCTATGGTTTCACCATTCTCCTCTAATGTGCTATTTACTTTCTTAAAATTTTTTTTTTAACTTACAATATCATGAAGCCAAGATACACAACTTCGTAGAAGTATTTGCACACAGGTGTGTTCAACTCAACATGTATGCGCAAATTCTGTTGAATACTTTTACATCCTGTCCTTACTCAAACCAGAAACATAATTTGCGCAACCTGTAATCATCTTGAAAGTTCAAGATAAGTAAACATCAGAATTCTACATGAAAAAATGTAAGTCCTTTGCTAGGTTGACTCACATTAAACAGCCGCTAGCAATATAATTTCCAAGGAACCTTGTAATAAATAACCGCGCCCCAGATTCTACCAAGGAAAGAACCATATGTTTGGGGTTCTTCAAAATAGCACAACTCTTTCTGAGAATGCCATGCGTGAGAACCATACCAGCCTGCAAAGGTAGAAAAAGTAGAACTGCCTCATTAACACATCTTCCGTTTATGTTTTTACCATAAAGGAAATGATTTGAGGGTTTAGCAACCATGCTTCACAAGGCAATGCCTTACAATCAGATAGGCAAACACAATGTTTACACGAAATATCAGTACAATGAGATTCTGAAAAGAACAATACCTTAAGCCCATCCTCATGGAATCCACATCCTGAAAGCAATGCAACACAAGATGCACAAGTGAGTTCTATAAGTATAAGCCATTTAACTGGAACTTATCTTGCGAAACAGATGCAACTAATCAGAGCAAGGCAAGAGATAAATAGGTTGTCACCAAGGATCCACCTTAGTCAAGAACACACGAAAGTTAAAGACAGCTGGCAACTTACCACACTTTTTCCGCACCATTGCCAGGTGTATGCACCGGCCTTGTAGGTCCCCGAGGTGCATTAGTCCTGCCGATTGGATTAGAGCCTTACAGTCCAGCCTTTTTAAGCACCAAAAAGGAAAAAAGGAGAAGAAATCTTATGTGGTCCTGAAAATCAACATGGTGGTAGGAATTTAGAAGCTTCATGCGATCAAATTTGTGAGACTAATAAGTTATTTTTACTTCTATTTTCCATTTTCCCTCCAATTGAAATGCTACAGATGCATGACGGATCCATGTCTATTTTCCGAAATAGATTATCAGTAGATTTGAGCTTTTAGGTTATCTTAAGTTGATATTACTTGATGTGGACAAAGTCTGGAGACCGTAGTAAGCAAAGGCTGCGACAAATCAGATTGTAAAGCTCATTTCATTATATCAGTTGCTCCTCGGATAGAGTGATGCCGGTGTTTGCAGTTCAGCCACTTGCTAAGACCCTAAGGCCTCCCTTCGCTCTCTATTAATTAGATCCTTTTGATGGTCAATGTCTGATTCTTTAAATCCACAACGTTTTGGCGCTCTCTAAGTTCAACTTCTGACTAACAGTTCTGTTTTTTTTCGCCAGTAAAAATAGTTCGACTTCAAACTTTTTCTTGTCATTCTTTTTCAAAGTCCTCAGTTCGTAAGCATGCAAAAAGTTAGTATGCTTTAAGTCTCCAAGGTTTTTTACCATCCGAGTGTATACAAATTAGCATTGTCCAGTTAATAAAGGCCCATACAAATAAGATCTATGGGGACGGAAACTTTACAATTCAGTTACTGAAACAGGTAATAAAATACATGCATACCTCAGTCAATTCTTTCTTGCTAGGTGGCTTGGGAGCCATAACAACATAGATGGTGTTTGATATGGATTACGTGTGGAATTGTCAAGGTCGTCAGTTTTCTGTCTTGCTCAAATAACCTGCATACACCATCAATCATTTTGACAGCCAAAATACTTTAAGCGCCACCTGAAAGATCTCAATTTCTTGCAAGCATCCTTATTTTGTCAAAGCTAGAGGCTGGAACGACAAACTGAGAGTTACCAAGCTAATTTCTTCTCAAACTTGATTTTTGCACATGTGGAGCTTGGAGAGCTCCACATGCGTGTTTAATGCAAGAGGAATTTAGTCTGAAATTGCATGTTGATGAACCTAGAGAGATCTAAACTCAAAAACCATAGAAAAAGCAGAGAATAAAGAGCACTCTTAGCAAAGCATATATGTTCTTAAATAGCGTTGTCCAACACCTGTGTAAAATGTGTGTTGAGCCAAAGAACTTGTACCTAGGCTAGGACAACAATAAAGCACCAATATGGCGATCTTGTCCTCCAGTAAAAAAAAATGATTGCAGAACTTTCTACGGAAGTCTATTTTTACATCAAATTCTGCATCAGCTTAAATGTGAAAAGATGGCATCAAAGTAAAACATCTCGCACTCTAATTGGGAACCAAGTACTTCAAAGCTTACTGTAGAACTCAAGCTTGTGTAGTAATGTACGAACAAGAAGCAATGCAAGAAAAAACATAGAGCGACCACCTAGCAAGATGATGTTTCTGGACTATTGCAGAAGATGACCTTTGCAGTGGCATGTTAAAAGCAAACTCTATGTTGTCTCAATAATTTATTCAGTATTTCTCACTCCAGGCTTACTAGTTGGCAAGATCCTCCTAATCATTTCAAGCTGAGCGGGATCTTTTGCTTTGGCCAAGAGTAGATCCACCACTATCGCAGAAGTTGTAGCATCCGCTGAGAATCCCCTAGCTTTCATTTCCTCTAAAAGTGTCATTGCCTCAAGATATTTCTCTCTTTTGAGGAACCCCTTGACAATTGTATTGTAAGTGACATCATTTGGCTTGCACCCGTTCTCTTCCATTTGCACTAGCAGTTCATTTGCTTTGTCTAGCAACCCTTCTTGACAAAACCCCTTCATCATTGTATTGTATGTCGTTACGTCAGGCATCATTCCTTTGGAAGAAAGGTTCTCAAAAATGTCCTGCGCACTTCCAAGTTTCCCATCCTTGCATAGTCCATTTATGATTGCATTATAGACATGAATGTGTAGATACATTCCCTTACTATTGAGCGTACTAAAAACCGACAGTGCTTCAGCAAGATGCCCATTTTTGCATAGGCCATACAATAAGGTGCAATACGTGGGTGCGTTTGGTACCACACCTGCTGCTTGCATATCATCAAAAAGTTTGCGAGCTATGCCACATTTTCCAGACTGAAACAAAGCGTGCAACATACTATTATAGGAGAAAACATCAGGTTTCAACCCCTTACAAGGGAGTTGTCGAAAGAGGTCAATGGCTTCGTCCATTTTCGAGCTCTTGCAATAACCATTGATTAACACGTTGTAGGTGATAACATCAGGCACAAGGCCCAAATCTATCATGGAATCAATAATTCTCCTTGCTTCGTTCATCTGGCCGCGCATACAGAATCCATCTATTAGTGAATTGTACGTAATGACATCAGGATCTACACCCTTTTGCCTCATGATTGGGAGGATGGCATCTTCAGCTAATTCAGCCATTCCTTCCTTGCAAAGTGCATCCACCACTATATTAAAGGTATGAACTTCTGGAAATATTTGTCTTTTCCCCATCTCTCGTAACACTCTGATAACCTCTTTCCATCGTCCAGTATTGCAAAGGCCGTGAATCAAGGAGTTGTAAGTAAACACGTCAGGCAGAATGCACTTCTCAATCATCTCCGAGAAAAGAGCCAAAGCATCATCCACCATTCTGTCCTTGCAAAGACCATCTACGACCATATTGTAGATAACCGTGCCAGGTTTACATTTGCCTTCTTTTTCCATCAATCTGAGCAACTGAATTGCCCGACTCGTATTTCCCGTTCTGCAAAGCCCACTTACGATCGTTCCGCGCATGATTTCATCTGGTTCGCAAACTCTCTCCCTTATTAACTTCGAGAACAATTCGACCGCCTCAGGAACCCTATCTTCTAAAACAAGCCCTTTCAAAAGAGTGTTGAAGGTAGCCACATCGGGCACAATACCACGCCGAAAGAAGCTGCCTAAGATAGCGAAACCACAATGGACGCGACTCAAGTGAGCGCAGCAATCAATGGCTATGTTCATGGTGTATTCGTCCATAGGGATACCCAACGCGCCCATGTCTTTGTACAGAGAGATGGAAGCTGAGTAGTGTTTCATTTTGGTAACAGCAGTTAGTAATCGGTTGAATTGGATAGTTGAAGGAAGAGGGCGCATTCGGAGCATTTCATGGAACAGGGAAAGTGCATCTTCGAGCTTGCTAATGTTGTTAAAGTCGATAGGATAAAATTGGGGATTTGAAGCCATAGTACTGTGATATCCTAAGGAGAAGAACTGCAAGAGTGGAGGCGGAAGAAGAAGAGTACCGTGACTGTGGGGACGTGGTGGACGGCGTGCCAGTGCTGCTGCTGCGACGCCGTTTGGTTTCATCTTCAACCACCAATGACGGAGAACTGGTGCTTATTTAGGTCCTCTTTGAAAACCTTTCTCCTCAACGAAAAAAATTCTACACATTTTTTTTTCTCTCTTTAAAATTTTCAAAAATTCCATTTTAAAGTTTTGAGTTTTACAAGTGTGGGTGCAAGTAGCAGTTGCATTTTCTTTATTTGTGTTTTCATATTCGGGAATATGAAAAGTAAGAAATAAATATGTGTTATTATTTTAATATAATATACATAATTAAAAAAATGTGAAACCTCATCTATTGTAGTTTGGTTACCACTTCACACATTTATAAATGAAAATGAATAGGTGAATTCAGGATTAGTATAGTTCTTTGAAAGCAGAAATAGTGAAGGCAAACAAACTAAAAAAACTGAAGGAAAAAAAATAAAATCAAAGAAGGATCATGCAATCAAAATCTATTGAGTGTGTTCGGATGGAGTTTTTCAAAATCTCTGCATTTCAAAATCTTAATTTTTAACTTCCCTCGTTTTGAAATCTTACGATTTAAAAGTTCATTGCTTGGGTAAAACTTTTTGTTGTGATCCTTTCATTTTCATTTCTTCTTACAGTTAGCATGAAGTTAATATGGGAGAGGTTATTTCTATCCCATTAGATATGTTAGGATTAAATACACTTTAGTATCCCAAAATACCTTAACATCACAGTTGAAGACCTTAAGTTTTTTATTTATACGCGTCAGGTCTGAAGTTTCAATTAAACCATTAGGGTGTGTTTGGATATGAAATTTTGAAATACTAGGTATTTCTAAATGCCTTCATTTCGAAATCTCCTGATTTATAAATTCTTATCATTTTGAAATATCTTATTTGGAAGAAAGGAAACAAATTGTTATTAATAAAAGTGGGAGACAATATTCCTAAAAAATAGGGAAATTGTTATTGTGGATTTGTAAATTAATTGGAGTGGATTTGACTGTGGATTTGGGGACCCCAAATCCACGTTTCAAATCACTCCGAAATTTTAAAAATTTCCTTTTGAATTATCTAATATTTTGTCCAAGTAATTTACAAATACTTTACTAAAGTTAAATTCACAGTTCAAATCATCTATTCAAACACACCCTTAGTAAGTGCTTCCGTCCAAATCTCCAACTTAAAAGACGGAACCGCCGGGAGAAAAATCATCAAGCCAGGTTTGGTTTTCAAAGACCCTAGTTTGTACAAACTGATCTCCTAAACCACCCAAACTTCAACTAACCCAAGTCAAACTCTACGACTATTGTAATCCCAAATCCATTACATGAAAACACATTCTGTACATCGAGTACTGTGAAAACCTGGGACTACAACAACCAGTTCACATTTTCTTCCGGATCACTCTCCTCAGCTGCACCTGCACATCGACCTGAAAGAACCTCAACAGCCACCATCATCATCATCACAATCGCCCTGGATACTACCACTCCCCACCGTCACCCACTGTCGTCTCCGCATTCCAGCCACGCCGCGACCTCGCCAACCCCCAACGTCCCTAAATTCGCCACCACCTCGCCAACCCTGTCGCAAACTAAAGGTCACACCTCGACCACCACTATGTCACCATATTCCCAGTCACTACCATCTTGAGATACATTTCTCATCATCCTCACATATCTTAATATTTTGTATAATATGTGGTTATACTTTTCAAGAAAACTTGTAAATTGGAATTATTCATTCACCTGGAGCAAATTGTGTAAAGCCTATGACTTGTAAATTGGAATTAAACGAGGGTTAGAAAAGAACAAAGTTGGCTTGACAAAATTGTTCTCGACAGTTTTACTTATAACGTTAAGAATTTGGACGGAAGTCCTTACTCGTTGCATAATTAAAAATACGGTCCATTTCCTGTAAAAATTAAACATTTGGTCCCTTATGTGAGATTTCGTGGTACTTCAGGGATATTAAATTGTATTTAACGCAATATGTTACTTTACCTCATCTTTGTAATTGAAAAGTTTACATTTGTCACTAATATATACTTTTTTGTTGGCTGACATCGCCTAGTTAATCTTGCTTTCTATCTTACTGCGTCACAAATTCAGCCAATTCGGAACTCCAAAGACATTTAAAGTACTTAGCAATTAAAGACGTAGGTGGAACAGACTAGGCATCTTTTCTATAACCTATTAGCAACTGAGTGCCAAACACATCTAGAGTCTTTTATATTCTTTCTACAGAGAGTCCATAGTACAAAGGTTATTGGTTTAACCAACAGAAAGATACAAATGGTGGCATTGGTGGAGACTTAAGGTAAGGGTTGAAAATGTGTCAAATATTGTAAATAAATGACAGAGGAAATGTAAATTTGTTCACAACAGCAATAAGAAAGGTGTATCCAGAATTTAGTTAGGATGGCAACACCAGCACATAAGCATCAGACCTATTTTTGTTATCTCCCAAGTACTTACTACTGAGGTGCAAGGGAAAGATATGGACCCTTGGTACATCTTCTGTATCTATGGGAATGATACTGGGATAAAAAGAAGGGAAATGTGGCAGTAATTACAACAAGGTAACATGAAGGTGGGATCTATGCCATGGATGTTGATGGGTGACTTTAATGTTGTGAGGTATCCAAATGAAGGACAAGGGGGATCTGGAATAAACATGCTGGATACAGTGGAATTTAATCAATGCATCTATAAGCTGAGTTTGCAAGACATGGCTACAAAAGGGGTATTTTATACTTGGTGTAATAAAAGGGTAGAGGGAGACATGATTTTGAGTAGAATTGATTGAGTGTTGGTGAATAATGCATGGTTAGGACGTTAGGTAAGTATACAAGCTCTGAGGTGGAAGCTTGTGATCAAGGTTAATCAGACCACTGTATGTTAATAGTAACAACTTATCATGGCAATGTTGAAGGTAAAAAAGAAAAAAAAAACCTTTTAAAATTTTCAACTATTAGATGGCACACACTGATTTTCAAGCAATACTAAAAGAATCTTGGGAAGAAAAAGCTAATGGAGATGATGTGCACAAACTATACAACAAACTCAAGAGGTTGAAACCCAACTTGAAAAAGTTGAACTATGAGAACTACATCAGTGATATCTCAAGAAGGGTGGTCTTAGTGGAGCAGAGATTTAAAGAAAGTACAAAAGGAAATATATGATGGCTGTGCTACAGCTGAGATCATAAATAAAGAGAAAGACTTGGTTATGCAATATTATGAGATAAAGACTTGGTCTGACTTTAATCCCTAAAATTACTGTACCTAATACAATGAGGGACTTCAGACCTATAGCATGTTGCAATATGGTGTACAAGTGCATTACCAAGATGATGAGCAACAGAATGAAGAAGGTATTACGTGGTCTAATAAGCAACAGACAAGCATCTTTTGTGGAAAATAGGAATATTAGGGATAATATATTGCTTATGCAAGAATTGTTAAGGAACTATCATAGGCCAGGGGGTAATCCTAGATGTGTTATGAAAATTGATATCCAAAAAGCTTATGATACTGTGAAATGAGAATTCTTAAAAGCAGTAATGGAAGAGATGCAATTTCCTAACAAATTCATAGAGTGGACTATGCACTGTGTCACGCATGCAAAGTTCTCTATCAATATGAATGGCAACATGGAAGGATACTTCAGTAGCAAGAGAGGATTAAGACAAGGGGATCCTATTTCCCCTATCTATTCCTTCTAGTAATGGAGGCATTCTCATGCCTGCTTGATGACTCTGCTCAAAACTATGATATCATCCAAAATGCCATGAGCATAAAATTACTCATGTGTGTTTTGCTAGTGACTTATTTATCCTAGCAGGAGCCAACAGTCATACTATCAACATTATCAAGCAAACTATCCAAAGATTTGGAAGTATGGCTGGTCTGTATCCTAATCTACAAAAGAGTGTTATATTCATTGCAGGACTAAATAAAAAAGACATTAATCTGTTAATGCAAGACAGTGGTATTCACATTGGTACTTTTCCAGTGACTTATTTGGGAGTACCTCTGATTACTACAAAGCTGAAAGCCAGTAACTGTGAAATACTTATTGATAGAATATTGGCTAGAATCAACTCTTGGACAGTCAAGCACTTATCTTATGCAAGGAGAATTCAATTGGCCACTTGAGTGCTCTTTAGTATGCAAATATATTGGTGCTCATTATTCCTATTGCCTAAAAAGATTATATCTGCAATTGAAGCAAAATTAGAAGCTTTATATGCATTGGAAGAGAAATTAAATGCACATGTGCAAAGGTAGCTTGGATGATGTTTGCTTACCTAAAAAAGAAGGTGGGCTAGGGCTGAAGAAGTTGCATGAATGGAATAAGGCTGCTCTATGTAGATATATTTGAGATTTGGCAAGGAAAAAATACAATGGTGCCATTCATATATCATCAAAAGACATAATATATGGAGCTTCGAGCCCCCTACAGATCTTTCTTGGACATGGTGCAAACTTCTGAAGCTTAGGAGCATTAAAGCAAAACCGGGTGGAATACAGATTTGGGAAAGGGAATGAGACTTGGTTTTGGTTAGAGAATTGGTTGCCCCAAGGTCCAATTGTCCAACAATTTGGACCTAGAATTGTCTATGATGCTGCAAGCTCTATAGACCTAAAGGTAAATGAAGCTTTTCTATTTGGAGCATGGAACATACTAGTCAGATCATAGCCTAGAATGAATTAAGACAGAAAGACCATACTACCCCATAGTGGAAGCTTATATGGTTTTCTGGAAATATTCCTAAATGTGCAATGATCTTATGGATGGCCTGTAAAAGGAAATTGAGAACAAAGGATAAGCTAAAAGCTTGGAATGTTATAACTGTTGACACATGCAGTTTATACTTTTAACAAAAGGAAACAATGGATCATCTATTCATGTCATGCTCCTTTGCTCAGGCTATATTGATGAGTACTCTACAGAAATTGCAAATCTCACAGAGCTTCACAACCTGGACTATGCTCCTTCAATTTGCAGTTATCAGTTTCAGATGGAAGAGCTTTCATGTAAAACTAAGCAAATTAGCTCTTGCTGTAACTTTATATGATATATGGGAAGAAAGAAATTTGAGAACTTTTACGGAGCAACGCACAGAGAAGAATGGAGTAATGACTAAGATTGAGGTATGGCTCAGACATAGGGAGTACTACGCTAGAGTAAGGCAGCAGTACGGAGCTCAACCAGGAACTATGCAGAAATTGAAACTTATATCCCTGTGTGCTAAGGTAGAAAGTGTTTATATGAATAGGAAATTATTGAGTTGTAATGGAGGGATAGAGTATGGAGGTAGATGCTATAGTTTAGCTGATTGGGGGAGGAATGCATGAGTTGTACTTGAGCTTTTAATGGAATAAAGGACATTTTACTAAAAAAAAAATAGATACCGAGTATAAGAAGACACAAGTTGCGAGCCATTTATCATTTACTAGTACAGGAATAGTAGCCAAATAATTAAAGAATTGGTGTTCTTGCTTTGCCAAAAGCCTCTTAGGTTCCCTTGAGAGAATTGCCAAATTTATTATCGATCATCATTTTTTATCACCCATTTCACCATAGTAACCCTGCCCTTTCCACGTCTTTTGTCTAACACGTTCTTTTTTGCTTTTTTGCATCCCCTTTCAAAGGGTTTTAATTTTATTTCCATCTTTCATAGTTTAGTTAGGCATATTATCCCCGTCATATATTCCAATTTTGACTCCCAGCACCTACCATTCCAAAGTTTGATCCAAGCAAGCAATACTGCTAAGTTTCATAAGCATTGCATCAAAATAGCCTAGCGTTTGGATCTATTCATTAAAAAGAATCCACCCAACACATTTCTTATGTACCCATAGGTGTCAGACGACTTAAATCCCCATTGAATTGTTACTTGTGATTTCTTATTAAAATTTTGTTGGGTACAGACGAAATTCCATCAAAACCTCCGCATTCTTTACAATATCCTGAACAAATTCAGAGTGCTTTTCTCAAGGAAATTTAGAATAGCTGGGACCAAATGGATGTCGACTCAAGTTGAACGAAAACTTCCCATAGGTTAAGAACCTTTTTCAACTCAGACCATAACGGATGTTGGCTTAAACCGAAGGAAATAACGAGGAAGCTTTCCAGAACTGTTATGAAGCTACATGACTTGAAACTGACCCCTATGATTGAGGTTATATACAGTGTGTGTAATAAGTTTCCAACAACTACTTTCATGCCCTCACCGTTGAGTAAGGGTGTGACAAAACAGTGATGTTGTAATACAATACTGAACCAATTCATCTTGGTATCCATTTTTAGTATACGCTCAATATCGAGAATAGTACATGTTTTTCAAAAAAGCGATGTTGAGAATTGATTTTGCGGGTGATCTAGCTAAATTTAAGGATCCCAACACCAAAAATATTTTGTGTGGTAAGAAATACTATACTTTTTACGTTGCGAGTTTGTTAAAAGTAACTCTTTTTTGTTTTGTGGGTTGCACTTACAACGTTTAAACCTCATACAAGTAAGTTTGAAACTCGATTACTATATTGAATATCCATAACTAAATAATGCGTGAAACGATTTTTATTTATTTATTTTTTTGGTTAAGAAATTTCTGTGGAAAATAGTATATAACGAAAATAATGATACTGTTTGGTATTGGTATCGGTAGGTATTAGGCATATATGTATCAAAGTTCTGCAGTGAATCGCTAATACTGAACTGTACGATATCCTAAGTGGTAGGACATCCTGAATTTGCAAATCCCTGTCACTGAGCACTGGCAAGTAAAGTGGCAGAAGAAATTTGCAAAAACTCAACCTCATACCATTTTATACTGTCAAGTCCCACATCGACAATACATGAGGTTTGGAATTGATTCTTATACCTAGTGAGCTTCTCCTACTCTTGAGCGTACTTTTGGGTTGGACAACAGGTTCAACATAGTATCAGAGTTAGGCCCCTACCACCGCATTTGATCTAACGGAACCACCTCTTGTTCAAGAGGAGCACTTCTTTTTCTCACGCTTTACGTGAGGACGGGTGGTGAGTCCTACATTGACAATACATGAGGTTTGTGATTGGTTCTTATACTTGGTGGGCTTCTCCTACTCTTGAGTATGTTTTAAGTTGGACACCAGGTTCAACATGGTATCAAGGTTAGGTCCCTGCAGCCCCATTCGATCCGACGGGACCACCTCTTATTCAAGAGGAATATCAAGTCCCACATTGACAATATATGGAGTTCGGGGTTGGTTCTTATAACTAGTGGCCTTCTCCTACTTTTGAGCATGCTTTTGAGTTGAACACCAGGTTCAACATGATATCAGAGTCAAGCCCTACCTCCCCATTCGATTCAAAAGGGGCCACCTTTTATTCAAAAGGAGCACCTCTTATTCTCACGCTTTGGGTGGGGGCGAGTGTCAAGTCTCACATTGATAATACATGTAGTTTGGGATTGGTTCTTATATCTGATGGGCATCTCCTTTTCTTGAGCATACTTTTGGGTTGGACACCAGGTTTAACATATACAACCACCATATTCTAATGCTAAGCTTTGAATTACGATACTTTAAATCTTACCCATTTGTCAACTCTAAAATTAACTCTTTAGTCTCGCAATCAAAGCCAATATTTGTCAATGAGTGGTTTGGATAAGGGTCTTCCTTGTTTTCTCCTTTTTCTCTTTCAAGTTCATTTGTCAACAATGCGCTTAAAGCAAAGTTGCATTTTTATCACTTCGATGAAACTTTTGAAAGGAAAGTCGATGGAGCATGCCAAATGCTAAGTCGGGTAACACCTTGGGAGGGGGCGGGGGGATAAAGCACCCTCTGTAGCTCGCCGCTTCACATTATCTAACATTGCAACGAACGTCGTTTCAAGAACGGGTGGATTGCTAGCCCACGCTAGAACGATTTTCTTACCAAATGGAGTAGGGGTTGTTTTTAAATGCTACTGCTTTCTTGAGAAATTTACAGCAAGACACATTTGCATCTTCTTTACTGATGTTTTCATGTTATCTTTACAGTTCACACAGCTAAACTACAAGTTCTCTCACTTGCAGCTTATGCAAACCATCCGCCAAAGAGTAGTACCACAAGGACATGTCATATAGAGGTGATCAATGTTTTCTTAGTGTTGACAGCAAACAGAGCATAGAGATCATCCTGAACCTCTTTCCAAGTTTTCATAAAAGTCATATAACCAGGGCACAATTAGGTACATGGCCAGTGACCACACAACATTTCCACCATGGAACCACAATTTCACGTCTCCTTGTAGCATTCCAAGCTTATTGTGCAGAGAACTTGCCACGGTGTCACGGCTGCCCCTTACACCTGCCTAGCACCGTGCCCCTACGCCCATCCAGCATAGCGCCCCTGCACCCATCCAGCACAGGACTCATGCGCCCTTCCAACACGGGCCCATGCGCCCTCACAAGTTCTTCAAGTCTCGAGCCCATGCGCCCGTCAAGCACAGCGCCCGTGCGCTCAACTGCAGTGTTCGTGCACGCCAAAAGCCAACCATGAAGATCTAAAAATCTAGGCGTGCGTTTTTGCTCAATTTTGGTGGAGATCACCCTTGTATATATTTTTGTTTTTCTGTAAAATTTCAAGTCATTCCGAGTTGTATTTCTCTAAAAAGAGGCACTATGACTCCTCGCACATAGTGATGTCTACTATTGTCACTTAAGAAAATCCTCTTATTGGTACTATATGGAATGTCATGTAGCTTTGTGCCAGACACCCATACCCGAGAGTCCATTGCTTTATTTTAGCTTGCATGTCTAGTTAGATTGCACATTGTAGATGCAAATAAAGCCTTTTGTAAGTTGTAATGATGCTATTTAAGTAATGAGAATATTTGTGACCGTTTTGCCCTTGTGTTGATATTTACTCTTTGTGCACTGTTTTATGCAATGTTGATGAACTGCTTGTTTTAAATTGTTGGGATTGGTTGGCGGATTCGTCTTGTAAGCAGGAAGTCAAGTGCCACACAGTTTCCTTTGTGCCATCAAAGGCTACCGTGTGTCACATAGGAACGTATAGCCCAAAGCACATTATTATTTTCTTTAGTCAGAGGCATGTGAACTAAGGCCTCTTGCTAGTTTCTATGAACAGGTTATTTCCTAGTTGCATCTTGTTTCATGTCTGCAACTAGGGGTGGCAATTGAGACTCAATCCAACCCTATTTACCTGCCCAAATCCGTTCCCTTAAAACTAACACAAATTCACACATCTAATTATTGAGTTTTAAATGGCCATTTGTTTTACAACACACTTACCCGTGAGTTTAAGTGGGTTGTAAATGAGTGCCAATTTAGTCGTATACATAATCTGACTTTTTATAATGTGACATAATGACAAATAGATTGATCTGTCTAGGTAAAAGAGTAAAATCTACACATATACACACTTAAGCTCGCTCGCTCGCTTATTCTCTCTTGCTCTCGCTCTGTCTCGCGCCTACAAAATTATTACTGTACATCTATATCTATACATATATAAAAGTACGGATGTGGTTAAATGGCTAATCTTGTCTTTCCGTAAAGTACCCTTCTCTAATTGATATTTCCATTGAAGGTTAAGAGTGAGTAAGAGTATTTTTGACTTATAATATTTTTCCATTAAATACCATTTTTAAATTAGTGTTATTTAAAAATAAGGGTATTTTTAACTTTTTATAAAATATCAAGCCTCTTTCTTTGAACACCCTTATTGGAATATATGTTTAGGTTAAAGTTAAGGATTTCTTTTGACTTTTGACTTAAAACTTTTGTTTTTTTTTTCATTAAATACCTAATTTTAATAAGAGTGTGATTAAAAAATAATGGTATTTTTGACTTCTCAAATGATATCAAGTCTCTTTCGTTAAAATATCTTTATATTAAAATATAGCTTTCGTTAGAGTAAAGCCTCTCTCGGCTCCTAATCATAACTTGAGTTCGTGACAAGTATATAATTCTATATTCGTATTAAAGTTGTTGAAATATCCTTATTTGCATGGCAATATGTCCTTCATAACTTGAGTTCGTGACAAGTACATAATTTTATATTAATATCAGAGTTATTGAAATACTCTTATTTGCATGACAATATATCATTTACAAGGTTATTATCTTTTTATGATCCACTGAATCTCGAGATATCATAAATTTACATGATAAAATATTTTTTATATAGTTATTGTCTTTGTATAATTTACTCTTATATTTTTCATATCTAATTAGATGAAACCCAATTGATAAAGATTCTAATTTATTTATGTTCAAATGATTAATTTTTTTTTTCAGAACTTGAAAACTCTCAAGTTTTGATACGCAAGGGGTTAAATAATTAATTTTTCCCCTAAACTATTCTTTTCAAGTTTAGAAGTTTTTTTTAGATATTTTTAGAGCTTGAAAACTCTCAAGTTTTGATACGCAAGAGGTTAAATAATTAATTTTTTCCCCTAAACTATTCTTTTCAAGTTTAGAAGTTTTTTTTTATAGATATTTTCACATTTAAATAATTAATTAATTATTAATGTTTTGACTAACTTTAAACATTTTGATACTAAAGAGATTCACTAATTCATATTTTTTTGACAAACCATTATAAATATAACCAAAACGGGAATGTCAATGCATCTGGAAAAATACGATTAATCTCTATCAATAGACCTGCTAAAGACCCGAACAAAAATTCATTTTTTGATTTATTTCATCTGCCCTTTCTCAACGCAATTTTTTAGACAAAGACTCCATTTTTTTTTTCTCTTTTTGGATGGTAAATATTCTAGTCAGTGGATACTATACTGCCCCTTCTAGCTATTTATATTATAATAGCTTTCGTTTATTAACATCGGAGATTCTTTGAATTGAATGACGACCGTAATGGATGTCAGCTCAAGGCCCACGGGTCGTGAACTTCTTTGAAGAAGCAATGACGGTATCTGGGAGAAGGGGGCGCTAATCATTTGAATCCGATACCGACGGGTATCATCCCCCCAGAATAACGTTCTCTTTCAGGCCTTGGTGGATTTATCTCTCATTTAAAAAAAGTACACTAGTAAATACTAGAAACAAAATAGGCTACTAGACAGTTCTACCCTCTAGCTAGGGCTAGATCTATCTCTTGACTCGAAATGGGAGCAGGTTTGTAGAAGAGAAATCTTTCAATTTAAGTATCTAACTTCAACGTATAAAATAATCTCAAGGGATTAAAATGGCTAAATTTTAAATATAAAAGATTTACAAAAATTAAGTGTATTTTTTACTTTTAAAAAGGTGAGACTAAACTACAATATTTCTTACTAAATATAAATAATTTGTTGTTAAAGTGGTAAAAGTTCACTAATACATCTTTAACAGACAAAAGTCTGGGAGTGAACCTAGGCCATTCTTATAAATATGATGTTAAGTCTTTGTTCACCTTAAAAAAAACCCTATCAAAGCATAACATTAAAAATTATCAACATCAAAATAACGCATGTCCCTGAAGTTAGGGTAAAATTACAATCAATGACTCTAAGTTTTCAAAAGGTAGAGCCGTATTGATCATTTAAAAATATAAATATTTTGTGTATGTCATCAATACGTATTTTGTGGATGTCAGTATTGCCCTCATTTGTATCTACAAGGTGTATACAATATAAAAATTTATAAATCCTAAAATTTTAAATTAGCGTTTCAACCCAAATTCTCCCCTACCCCACCGCCGCACCTTCCTCAGCAAGCACTCAGCCTGAAAGTTGGGCAAATTGGCTTAGCCCCACGTCGGCCTCCATATTATCCCATCCCATCCGGTCGCACCTCCACTGCCATAAACGTCCTTGGCAGTAGCACAAACATGAAAATTATCAAAGCACTAAATCAGTCATAAATCTGTAACATTAGTTAAATGTGTGTGTAGGCGTGTTAATTAGAGGTGTGGTGGGTTGTGGAAGGTTGATTGATGACGATTGTGGTGCGTAGAGGGTCAATTTGGGGTGGTGGTGGGTTGTCTGCTGGTGGTGGGTGAATTGAACATGTGATGCGCTGATAGGACGTAGTGGTAAGCTGATTAGTGGTGGTGAAAGGCTACCCTGGTGGTGGTTAATGGTAGCGGCTATGGTGGTATTGCGTAGTAGTTTGACGCCAAGAAGAATCTTATACACCTTCTTCCAGATGCCGACCCCCAAATTCTAATTTTCAATTTTGTCCATTTGGTTTGTTAAATCGTGATGGTTTGTTGCAAGTGATTAGGGTGAGAAGGCTGAAGAATGCGATGATGGTGGGATGAGATTGTGGCCGTGGTTATCACCGATTGTGGGTGTGTTGGTGTGGGTGTGCCCGCCTGTGTGTGCTTGTGTTGAAGCTGAAGAAGTGTAAAGTGATAGTAGTGGTGGGGCTGTATGGTGAGAGGAAGGGACGAAGAATGACATTTGAAGAATTACATTCCTAAGTGAACATTCTGGACTTTTCATCTTTTAGCATTTTTACTTGGTCAATAGACATAAGTATTATTTGTTCCACTTGATAAACACGTGTGTAATTTTACCCTAACATCAAGGTCATGGGTGCAATTTACTTTATAATTTTCTTAACTCTCGAAACTTATGCTATAGGTAATCTTTTTCCCCCTTTGTAAGGTCTTTATTTGATGAACGATCTGGATTATATGATAAACTTTTATTGAGTTTGTATTTATATTAAACCTTTAATGTGTATGTATAAATATAGGGTGAAAACGTAGGTTTGTAAACATTATTGAAATTGTTTAGTTCATTACCATTATCTGACATCAATTTCACAGTATAGATTTCAAAAGGACACACGCAGTCACACATGTATATAAACTTTTTCGATGAGTAGACTTGGTATTATCATACAAGTCCGTGTTAAAAATAAAAGTCCTTATTGTACTACTAAGATAAATAAGTGTATGCTCGATAGAAATAAAAGAGAGTTTTACAGTATACTATCAAAAGAAATACACAACAAAAATTTTAATTTAAAGTATAATTAAGATCAAGCATAGTTTTAGACAAATTGTACTCGAACATTGGAACTTAAGATAGAAAAATTGAAAAAAAGACTTGCTTTGTGTTTTAACCTTAAATTAAGAGAGATATGAAAATTATACTTCTTTGTCCCAAATTATTTGATCATTTTTTACTACAAGCTTATTTAGGATATGAGTCTTATTACATAAGTTTCCTGTTCTATCCCGGGGGGGGGGGGGGGGGAAGAAGAATAGGAAGAAAGTGGTTCAGTAACGAAAAAATAAATTGGTGAAAGTTTAAATGTGGAGAAAGAAATAAAATAAAAAACAAGTGTACAAAAACGGTAAACATGTAAAAACACCTACAAAATTGTCTTAACTTAGAAACTGATCAATTTTTTTGGGATAATTCGAAAAGAAAATATGATAAAAAAATTTTGGGACATAAGGAGTAATAGAGTAGATAATTACCAAAAGCAAATAAATGCAGGGTATATTTTGACCCCTAATAATCATCGTTACAAGAAATGATCATCACTGTACAGAAAGAAATAAGATGAGTAATGAATGATACTGAAAATCCTAAGTGATGATATTTTAAACTTTAGTGGTGATACTTGTAGGAAAAAGTATCAAAACTCTAAAAGTGAACGACAGAAAAAAAAAAAACTTTAGAAAGATCATTGAAATCTAAAGTTACTAAATTTATTGCCTTAGCAGTTCACTTTCTCTATGTGTCCTATTAAATCTTTTGAGTTTGCTTGATTCTTGATTTTAAAGATGCAAAATTTAAACTCTTAACCCATTTCTTCTTATAAATTTTGTTACATTATTAATCATAACTGGTAGACACTTTATTTTCGACAATCCTTTTCGGGTTATTTTTGAACTTTCGTTAATATCACTTAATTATAATTCAAACTTGTCCTCAATTTCACTTTCTAAACTTATATATCTGTCATCAAGACATATTACAGGAAATTAGACAACTCTAATATATATACTCGACATTAATTATATCTAAATATTTTCTTCACTTTTACTACTGTATAATCAAACTTGTAGTGTTTCATAAGAGTTAGATATTTGTGAAAGATGTTTGAAATTAATTACAATGTTAATATATTTTTGATAAAAAGATATAATATGAAACAATCAGGATTCTCTTTAACTGCAACTTGATGTGACAAAAAAATTTAGTACGATGAATAGTAAAAAATATTGGTGATAATTGCGTGAAAATTTTAGTTTTAAAAGTAAGACCATATTTTGTACAATTAACTTTTCATATTTCGCGTCATTGATTAACAGTTAATAACTGATTTATTATTATTATTATTTAATTTTAATAATTGTATTGATTAATTTAAACGGTATTTATTTTTTATCAAGATTCATAATACTTTTATTTTAAATTACTGTATAATGTGTAAAACATGGCTGAACTTCTCTGTTCCAATCCCCAAGAAATAGTCTTTGACCTCAAGTATTCCGTCACCGACCGCTGCCGCCTCCGTCAACGCCTGTCGCCAGATCGGCAGCCCCACGACCTCGCGCTTCTTGTCGTCGAGATAGACGGCGAAGAGCTTCACGGTGCGGTCGGCGACTTTCTTCGAAATAAGGTTGATGGTGATGTGGTGGTGGCGAATGGAGGGAGAGGGCGGGGTAACGACAGATTTGAGATGATAGTCTTTGGAGACCAGCGATCGCCATTGTTGGAGATTCGCTGGTACAAGTACCGTCGGTCGTGAACGACCACATGGATCCAGGGCATAAGTGCAGGTCTGGTCTCAGGTCCCTGCACCATGGGAAGAAGCGATTCTCTTCCTCATCCTCTCCTGCCGGAGCGGTGTTGATCAGGCTGATTTCTGTCCTTGGTCCACCATGCTTGAATTGGCTCTGACGTTAACGGAGTTTTTTGCCATGGGGAGGATATAAGAAAGCAGGCCGACGACTTGCTCCGGCAAGTCATGTACCTGAACTATTAGGGACCCAGTTGAGCCGTCGTTGGGAGTCGCCGAGTGGTTGCGCCGAGGTGGTCAGAGTTGTATGATGGAATGATAGGCAAGAGATGGAAATGAGTGAGTTGACTCAGACGAGATAATGAGTAACCAGAAGAGGTCTTTCTAAGCCACATTAGCCCCAGAGCAGTTTATATCCTTGTCATGCCATGTAAAAGCCCAGATTCTAGCTTCATTGTGATTCAGAGCAAAAAAATTATGAACAGGACAGTCTTAATCCGGAGAACATCGTTAAAGAACATCACTATCTATCACACACGAACATATAACAGTGACGTGAGTAGCTAAAGAGCAATTGAATGTTACCTAGCTTGTGGTTAAGGATTTGGTAGAATAGAATAAATGAAAGGTAAAGGTACGAATTATGAAGAGATGAATTACAATAAGAGAAAAAATGAATGTGTTTCACAGTACGTTCGCGCTTTGACAGGTCTGGAGGAGAAAGTTTGATCTCTTCACAGAAGCGACGAACGATAAGCTGAAGGTACACCCTCGTAAGGATCGCTAAATGCAGCAGCGTTGCCAGGGCGCGAGAACACCACCTGTGTAACAAGTAGACACTAGTAATTTCTTGAATCAAAATTCGAAAAATTAAGTTCTTGGCATGTAATCTTCGAAACCATGAAAATTTGCATATTGTGGACAGGCTTGTAATCTGGAAAATCATGCATATCATGCATTTGCTATTTTCACTAAGTTTTGCTTTACACCGGTTACTAATCACTGATATAGTATCACATAAATTGCAGTTCCTGGGAATAGTTCAAGAGCACTTTCCCTAAGCCACAGTTGTGGGCACAATGCCAACTACCAAACTTCCATCACAATCTGCAGAATGAAGACCTAAAGGCAAATAGATGTTGGTGACATATTTGTTGGACGCGTCATGGGAATACATAGCACTGTCTCTAAGTTCCTAGTGTAGCCCATCAGGGAGGGACTTTTAACTTCACATAGTGTGTGTGTGGGTGTGTAGAATAATTTCATAGCAATCATATCAGCTATTTATATAGGGTGGACAACCTTCATCAAAGGTGCAGAATAAGCTATTCTAAAAATTTGACAATCTTTTTAATAGAAACGAACCTGATAATTTCCAAGTGTATGCGTCTTAAAACCAGCTGCACAGTAGTCAAAATAATACTCCCACGTCCGGATGAACTTTTGGTTGAAACCCAAAGCAAAAATTTTGCTGATGAGACATGCATAAATGCCCCGCCGTTAGAAGTTTACAATCAGTATAAGAACTTAAATGATAAAGAAGCATTACTTGAGTGGTTATACTGAAAAGGACCCAATAAGCTTCGATGCAACTGCTCGAAAGATTCTACTGGACTACCTAAAAGTGAGCCTTGTTCACATATCAAGGAAGAAGTACGGGTGATAGCTTTATCAAGATGAACAAGTGCAACAGCAGCACAGAACTATGAAGTCTTACCCGTCGAAGTAGCTATGGAAGACTGTCATGGCCAAAATTTCTTTACACATGAAAGCGATTTAGGCACACAATTTTTTCCCACTCTCTTCTTCTTATATGAAATTAGGATGGTTCAGGGTGAGGGATGATATAGTTATGAGCCAAATACTCCACTCACATTCAGAAGTTACTTCTGGTGTTGGGCCTTAGAGGTACGACTGAAGGCAGTCATAATCAAGCTGATAATATCTCTTACCTCTGCTTTTCCAAGAAGTTTTGCCTCCAACATCTGAGTGTTTGATAGTAATGTATCCCTATGTTTTCCACGTGCTCCACGCTGCACTTTTAGCAGTACAATAAGCTTACTGGGAGATATAAACTTCCTGGCAACTAAAGTTATCCATATCAAGTTTGCTTTTACCAGAGCCTTGAAGCAGCAGCCATGGCTGATGTTACTCTGCTAAGTGAAGGCAGGCATCCTCCAGGAAATATATATTCCTTTATGAAATCTGAGCTCCGCCTGTACTCATCATACCGTTCATCTGGTATTGATATGAACTAAGGCAAAACCAACCACATAAGTATTTAGCAAAGCATACTATTTCTATATAGACCTCTTCAACTTAATGCCTGGACTTTCAAGTTAAAAGTTTCAGTTCTTACCTAAAAATAAGTAACAATTTTAAAACTGACAAAGGAGTTCAAACAAAAAGATATAAGGGTTCCATTTCCCTTCTTTCTTTCTTCAAATTTGTTTATTCCCCCCATGATTACCTGTAGAACAAATAACCCATCTTTAGCCAACACTGATTCGCAACAAGTAAAGAACTCCTCCATGTATTCGTGGCCAACTGCTTCTAACATCTCACTGCAAATGATTACTGGTTAAGTCTTTCTATATATGAAGGATGATATAATCTGACGCAGGATTGGCAATGTGGAACTCACCAAGATATAATTCTATCATACTTTTTTGTTTCGGGCAATTGGCGGTAGTCGCAGAGAAGAAATCTTATGTGGTCCTGAAAACAAGTTTGATCGTAGGAACTTAGAATCTGGATAAAACCAAACTTGTGAAACAAAGGTGTTATCTTTACTTTTTACTTTTCCTCTTTCCCCTCCAACCTAAATGCTGATGCATCTATGTCTATATTGCGAAGTGCATGATCACTAGATTGAGCTTTTAGGTTATCTTTTTCTCCCCTTTCTTGGAAGTACCAGAATTGCAATTTTTAGGTTGTCTTAAGTTGAGAATATTTGATGGTGACAAAGTCTGATAACTGTAGTAAATAGAGGCTGTGAGAAATTAGATTGTAAAGCTCATTTCATTACATCTCTGTAATTGGGATGTGATGCTCAAACATTGTATACCTGAAGGCCCGCTTTCTTAACTTCCATTTCTGCATATCTTAGTTGCTCTTCGGATAAAGTGATGCCAGTGTAGTTGCATCCTGTTTGCCTGACAACTTTAATAGCTAAACTTCCCCAACCGCATCCAATCTCAAGAATTTCGTGGCCCTTTTTAATTCTTGCCTACGTTGGTCAAATGATAAAAGTCATTTAAGTGACAAAATTGTTCGGAAATTGCAGGAAAACACAGACGCCTAACCTTCTCAATCAAACCCGAGATCTTTCTCATCTGTGCAGTTTTCAAGTCCTCGTCTTCTGTCTATAGAAGTACGGTAGGAAGAGAGAATTACAAATCAGATGGAAGAAGATGAACTTTTGCAAAGGTACTGTCTAAATGTAGCATCAGTTAACTGTTTGAGGTCCTGACCTTAAATACAGCACATGAGTAAGTCATTGTCTCATCCAAGAACAGAGCAAAGAGTTCATTGCTCTGGAAGCACAAAGAAGAAGATTAATTACCCACTGAATCTTCATAATTTTCTAATTAAATGCAGCAACATCGGGGGAAATAACAAAAAACTGTATGGTAATATGAAAAAAGGTTGAGCAACACTTCTGATTTATCAAAAAATGAATAACTTTCATTAAGTTACTTATCATACATAACAACTTCACAATAAGATCCTACTAGATAATTTAAAATGACAAACTTTCATCAGAATATAAATCTGCAGTTTTTTTTTGAAAGAAAAACTGTCCAAGTTGTGCAAAGAAAATACTTTTTTGCATTAAATCATGTACACAAGTGTTTACTTCATGCATGCATCACTACATGCTTATGCAAACTATCTGACCAGTAGATAAAAGAAACAATTTTCCCAGAAACACATTTTGAACATATTGAACTTACAGTTATACACCAACAGGATGGTACCACGTACCAGGTCATAATGACGAGAAATGTTCCTGCGAGCTTGAGTGAGAGTATTTTGCCGTGAAACATGCTGGAAAAAATATTTTGCAGATGCTATCCCAGCTGTTAGAAGCAATGGTGTCCACCAACCCCTAAAGCCAACAAAGGGCGGACGCTTGTATATTAGCATTAAGGCGATTACTACGACTACGAGTACGAGTCATATCACTTTACATGTAGTCCACCAGTAAACTTCACCTTTTGTTACTGAACCTTGTGTTAGAAGTTTTTACGTCTCGGTTGGCTATTAGCATCTGCAAAATACATCAAACACAACAACCAGTTGGAAACTGCTTGAAACTATAAACCCAAATCCATTTTCTTACCATGAAAAGATTTAGAAGACCTTCTTTTTTATCGACAAAAGAAAAATCTCCATTGATATAGGCATCTGCAAGGCCTAAGTCAGCTTGTGTAACAACCTGCAGAATGATTGAAAGTGAGTGGTTTCTATCATTGAGCTTGTATTTCATTAGAACTGATGCGAAACTAGCTCTATAATGAGAAATGCCAATATCAAATCGAAATCACTTGCCTTCCAATAAAACTTGGGGCTGAGAATTTTCATATAAACTTTGAGAGAACTTCTATTGTTGTTTCCTTCGAAGGTGAATATTGTACCTCCTTCTTCCAATAATCTACGAAATCACATACTGCATGATATCAATATATCTTTGTTTAAGCTTCTTATGAGTTCTGATTACTTACTCTATGGAAATAATAGGACGTTAGAGTACATGCCATGAGATTGTAGATCATAAGATAAAACCAGATTTGTGCACATTGAATGGGGGATTTAAGAGAATAAAAAAGAGAGAACCATAAATTCCTGGGGCATGTCACTGAAAAAGGTGATAAAGGCAGCAAAGGGTCAATTTTATGTTTTAGAGGCAGAAATGTCAAGAGTTAGGATGCCAGGTAATCCTAGAGGTGCTTATGCAATCTAATAAAAACCAAGGTGAAAAGAGGCATAACAGTGACGACACTGATCTGCAAACATAACTATTCAAAAGTCACTGCAATATTGTTCCTCAAAATGCATTCACACAAATAGTCACAACTTTCAGCCACTTGCTCACAACAATCTATCTACCAGGATGGACACTATCACGTATGATCCTTAGCTAACAAAATATATTATAATCCCGACGCAAAATCATATAACCTTACTGAAATATATAGCACTACAACAAAAATGTAGAGACTACATCGACATTGAGCTCCTTGCCAAATACTCAAGTATGTTTTTCCCAACAACTATATTGGCCCCAGAGTTCGTTTTACCATTCTCTTCTAATGTGCTCTTTACTTTCATTTTTAACTTTACAGAGTCATGAAGCCAAGATTACGCAAAAGTTGGTAAAAGTATGTTCCCAACCTATCCCACTTTCCTTGGCATCAAAGTGTATGCACATAGGCATGTTCAACTCAACATGTATGCACAAATTCTGTTCAATATTTTCAGATCCTGTCATTACCCGATCCAGAAACGTAATTTGGCATCCGGTAATGATCTTGAAAGTGGTAATAGTTCTGAGCTTAAGATAAGTAAACAAGTGAATCCTACATGAAAGAATGTTTGTCCTTTGCAAGGGTTGACTCACATTAAACAGCCGCTAGCAATATAATTTCCAAGGAACCTTGTAACAAACAACCGTGCCCCAGTTTCTACCAAGGAAGGTACCATATGTTTGGGGTTCTTCAGAATTGCACAACTCTTTCTGAGAATGCCATGTGCAGCAATCATACCGGCCTGCAAAGGTAGAAAAAGTAGAACTGCCTTGTTAACATATCTTCTGTTTATCATTGTACCATAAAGGAATGACTTTGAGTTTAGCCACCATGCTCCACAGAGCAATGCTTTGCAATCAGATAGGCAAAAACAATTACTATGTTTTCGAAAAATATGTACCTTAAGCCCATCCTCGTGGAATCCATATCCTGAAAGCAATGCAACACAAGATGCACAAATGAGTTCTCTAAGTATAAGCTTATTAACTGACGCTTCTCTTGCGAAACAGATGCAACTCATCACACCAAGGCAACAGATGTATAGTGTCACCAAGGTTGCACCATAGTCAAGAACAACAAAGGACTAGCTGGCAATTTATCACTCTTTTTTCGTACCATTCGAATATTTTGCCAGACTTTTATGATTGCTTAAGGGTGATAAACTCAAAAGGAGCTCTTTTAGCCTTTTAGCTGCACTACAAATGGCCATGCAACATAATTATTCTCCATTGAGTTTGGCTTTTAGCCAAGAAATTTGCGCTTTGAGTTGAAGTTTCTCAATGATGCAACTGGAGGGTATATTGTTAGATACATGCTCATCTCATCTTAAAGATAGTATTCTGGTTATCTCTTTCAACATGAGGCAGAAAATTAACCTTGGTATGCTCCACAGAACCATATTCCTCTCTTCCCTTGAATATCATCAATCTCAAGTGAAGCTTTCGATGCAGCAACAGATGGGATTGGATGGCCAGTTGACCACTTAAGCAAAGTATGTTCAGGTGTGTGAGACGGATTAAGAGTTACTAGATAAGGTATCCCTTTTTCGTCAATGTTCTGCATTATCAGAAGACCAACTTTAGAAAAAGAGAGAGAAATTATTTACTGAGTAATGTTTAACTAAATTAAATGTGCTGGCCATCATATTAGAAAATTGAACCTTGAAACACTGTGAACATTTTTTGGTAGTTCTATTTGAACCTTTGCTATTCTAGTGATCATTAATTGCTAAAGACTGCCTCTATTGACAGGATACATGACTCATCCAGATGCACATAATCAGGGCTACTTTTAGTATTTGAAATTGTCAGGAAGATCATGTGTCTCTTTACATGCCTCCAGGCACAATAGGGGCTTCCGCCAAATAATCTTCGTTGGAAAGTAATGTATTGATAAATCATAAATATTACCTTCAGGAAAGTTTAAGGGACTCGAACAACACAAAGCCCATTCATAGGCTTTCAGCCTCTAAACAAGGAAACTTTGGGAAGAAATCCGACAACTAAAGTCTTTGAAGCTTTTGCTAAAACTAAAAATTGGACCCATTTAAAGGGAGACATTTGTTACAAACCTGGAGCACATTGAGCCAGTATGTCAGACAAACTTTATTGTCAACATTTCCAAGAAAATTCCATGCGCTCCATGCTGCTGGATTTTGGGGCATTAGATTTGTGTCACGATGAAGATAAATATCACTGCCATAAAGGTTACAAGAATGATTTCGCATTTTTTGACATAATAAGTTAGGAACTGTTTGAACCGATCAAAGCACAATGCACCAGTGCAGCATAACAAGATACTGCAATATTAAACCTGACATTGCAGTTCTATTTACTCCATCAAAGCAACAACTATTCAAGGTGCTTGGTATTTCTTTTCAAATATATCGCATGATTCATATTTTCTGGCATCAAGTATATTGCATAAACAGGAACACTGGGCATTTCACACTCCACTTTGGTGTAAAATTCTGATAAGCATAGACACATATCTCAATCCTAAACACAAACACACACACACACACGGAGAGTACCTGTAGACATAATTAAAAGCACCAAGTACTCTCCTTTCATCATGTGTTGCCAGTTCTCCTAGTATTTTGAGGGTATCAGGGGCATGCGTGGCTATTATGCATCCATCATACCTTTCTTCTGAACCATCTTCTCTGATTATGAAGCAACCTGCTCAAACTCCTTTAATAGTTAGAATCAGAATCAGGCCTTAAAGTTATGCAAAGTACAATTTAACTTCTAAAACCCTTTGGCATTACCACAAATAAGCTTACATATCATATCGTATACAACTAATAACAACTGCTTACCTCTATCATGTTGCTATAGTTTCGTAGATATTTAGATTGCATGCCTTGTACGTGATGGCGTGCAAGCCAAATCTTTGATCTGTGTTTTTAGCGCATAAATTGGAGTTAGGAAATTTATTTACCGTAGAAGTTTCTCATCCATTGCCTTTTCACTGCCCCTATCAATATGGGTTTTAAGTAGAAACTTAATGTTGCATAAGGCACGAAGGACAGCTAGTTTGCTAGCAACTAACGGTGCTTCAAGAACAATATTTGAGCTGCTTTATGCTTTCTCCATGGTAGCACCCATATCAGTAGATTTGGTTCACCATGTAAGCTCTGTGAGCAATCTTAGTCCTTTGAGAAGTTTTGTTCTGCACTCACATGGACACTAGACAACCTCCCGCATGCTATGCATGTCATCGTTCACTAACAAAGTAATTTTTGGTTTTTCCTTACAAAATATACGTACCGAGAGGATTTATTGAGATACTAATCAAAGACAAAGCATATCATGGCTTAAATTAAAACTTCTGTAGAAGTTTATGATGCTTTTGTAACAACATTAAAATAGCAATTACTTTCTACGTAATTAAGTTGATGCCAATTGTGTACATGTAATCAACAAGGTAATGCTTGGCTACAATAGCATGCCTATGATCTCCATATCTGATATTATTGCTTCAGTGAAGAAACCGCAAACACATACTACAGCTTAGGTTTAACAATGCAATACTTGCATAAAGTAATTCTCTGCACTGGCCAAAAGATTCAAGTAAAGTAACATATTAAACACTGCATATAAGCCCTAGTACAATTGGATACATCAGATGAGGTTATTTTATGTAATTTAACAAACATTAACATGGAATTCACACATTTTCAAAGTCCTTCTGGGTAGTATTTTGAAGAGCACCAAGAATCCAAAAACAGAATTAGAGATCAGCACTGATGAAAGAGAAAGAAAATTTAACTACTTACCCTCCTCAACAGTTGAAATAGACTGTACTGTGCAACCACTTCTAATTTCACAACTTCTACACTCAAGTTCTTCTCTAACCTGTTTTCCATTTTAAAAAGTTTAGTCAAGCAGAAATTTTCTCCTTATGATAGAGAACTAAGTAAACAGCGACACTTGATTCAAAAGTACGCACAAGAAAAAAGTGAATCACCTTGTTGACATAATCATGTGAACGCCATCTTACAGTAAGCCACTGAGGGCGACCAAAGAGCTTTTGCAGAAAGTACAGTTAGATAGTTTAAGAGAATATAAGTAAGGGCATACTTGATTAATAGATACTGTGGCATCTACATCCCTGAAGCAAAATTCAGATACTGTGCCTAAATGTTAGTAAGGACCTGTACCTGAAGTAGATGGTGGTTGCGACAAAATGAAAGGACTGAATAAGCGGAAAAGATCATTACTCCTCCTGAAGGGCAGGACCAGACTGAAGAACACATTGGAAGCTGCAGAGATATCTTTGTTACTCTTTCCAGATAGGTAATGAGCAAGCAATATAATGACATGTAAGAAGCGTTTTACTCTTAAAAAAAATGAAATTTTAGCTATCTCACAAGATAAGCCTTCTGAAATAACTCAGAATAACCATGAGACTCGATGAATTGCCCCAGTGTTTCATTGCGATCAATGGAGGGATTGTTTTCAAGATCTTCAAGGTACCTGCAAAACCACCATTGACAAAGGTAATCAATCCTCTCACCCTCTATTCTTCAAGGTGTACGCGGTTCAATATCTATGAAATATTTAAGATGCATGAACAGATAATGGTGGTTAGCTGGTTAAGGTAAAACATAAATGCACACAACCATGAATGAATTTGTAGTTCCCGTAAGAGCATGCAAAAATATACCAAAAACGAGCCATGATCATTATCGAATTATGAGTTGTCTTACTCTTTTCATAAATTTTGTTCCTCAGGAGCCTGAGTAATTCCCGAAATCTTGTAAGTAGGTAGCACTCCCACTTTAAATTGCTATTGCTCTCTGTTGCTACTAAAATTTACAGAAAGTCTTACAATTCTGCCTCTTTCACTCGAGTTAGGGTATGACCAATGTGCTTTCTAGCTTTAAGAGTGATTAATAAAATCACTGAACTTCCCAACGAACATAATAAACAATGATCACCACAACCAACAATATCAATCTGCACCAGACTATCTAGGGTGGCCTTAGCCCCTCCAAAATTTCATTGTACACATAATAAACACTTTTATTTTGTTGTCAAAATATGGTAGCGAGAATCTAATTCTTCAGAAAGGGTTTAGCGAAGAACGATGTCTTTGATATTTACCTCATGACATCATCTTTGAACTTGATAATTTCTCGAAGCATTTGCCAAAAATAAGGATTGAGAGCATTCTTCTTTTGTGCAAACAGACTTGATATACCATTTCGGCTTCCCCACTCACAGCCCTGGCCTTTTTCCAAACTCACCGACAACGACATATCCGAAACCTCCATATCAACTCCAAGACTCTCAAAGAACTCCATCATGTTCGGATATGTAACCTGTGTGATCATCCAATGTTTCCTTAGTCAACAAATTGTATTATCACTAAACAGCACGCATAGAAATTTTAGCTTCACATCCAATAGAATTAATAATGATCATCCTGGGGAGAAACAAACTTAGTATTGAAGTATTCCTCAAATGGCACTAACAAGTGCTCCTCCATAGTTTAGGTAGCCCTAGCAGCCTCACCAAATTCTCTCGTGTGGAAGCACATGGATCATGAGTTCAAAGAAAAATAGAGTTCCTAAAAGTGTTGACTATAACAGATATATGTATAAACCTGTTAATAGAACATTTTACTCTTTGTGGATTAGGTCTAGTAAACATATAAGGCGTCAATGCAATTCAGTCTCCTCCATTTCGGTTTTGGTACCAAAGCCCTAAGAAATTTTTATATGGTTTTGAGGGACGCTTGAAAGTGCTTCCGAGATATTTATTTGGTAGTAGCCCTTTGATTGAGGGATGTGCAATGCTTGATTAAACCTCTGCCAGCCTGTAGGTAGTTAATTATAAACTTTTAATCTTTGATAAGAAAGTAATTTAACAGAGAACATAAACCACATTTAACATAAAAGAGACATCAAATAAGCAGCAATGTGAAGCTAAGGATCCTTCTTTAAGAATTTTCATATGTTAAATCCCTTCTTTCTTCTTAATTCAGTAGGATAACTACATAGTGCAACATTTGTGCAACCCAGGGAAGCCATGCTAAGGAATTGGTTACCAGTCAACATTGTGCATGGAGTCTGCAAGGTGTTCCACATAGCCAACCATCGTTGATTTGCAAAAAATCGAATATCAGAATTCCATGTAACCAGTTTCATAACACAGTTACTTTTATCTCCAAGGCCAATTTTCTTTGATTCACTTCCTTTTATCCCCACATTTAATGAGTTCATATATATGGTTCCCATAAACAGCATCTACCCACTACAAAGGAACCTGAAGTAGGCCAACAAATGGCAAAAATTTGCATATAAAGATAAGTAAGAAAAGCTTGGATCAATATAAAACACTTGCTTCCTACAATGACTACAAATAGAGTTATGTATGTTCTATTTCTTTTTTTGATACAAGCATCTTCTCAAAAAACTCTTCCCCTTCACTGCTAGAATGCTGTACTAAAATGAAATTACAAAAAAGGATAGGAAAATAGAGGAAGAAGTTGTGAGGTATATCCACCATGTGTACTTTCCAAATAGAGTTTAAATAGTTTTGTTTTCTTTTTAATTGTCTACCCCTCACACAAAAGAGACCAACCATTATGCATGTGCACCCTCCATAACATATCCATTTCCTATAACTTGGTAAAACTCATCTAAATTTAACCAAGTCACATGAGTACTAGCCCTCAAACTCCAGATATAGACTAAAACTCAGTACTTGATACTCATACAAGAAAGCAATGCTGGGTAGCCATGAAAGACATGAAGCTGGGGACCGGGAGAGAAGCACTTTTCAGGATTCCTTGTGGTTCCCAACAACCTTGTCATTTAAGATCCTTGCTTATTGAATACCAAAAGTGGCAGAGGAGGTTCACGTGAACTTCACCAAAAACAGGACCATTACCAATTATTAGACTAGTAAATATCTATGAAGTCAATATCTATGAAGTCAATGTTCCAAATCTAGCACAGGAAAAAGGGGACAGTCCTCTATCATTGGCTTCAGGGAAGCCAGTGGCGGAGGGAGTGGGGGCACCGGTGGGCCGGTGCCCACCTGATTCTCTAGAACTTTTGCCCTTTATATGGTATATTTTATCTTTAATGGTAAAAGTACCCACCTAAAAATTTGAAAAATACTAAAAGGAGATGCATTTGTAGTCATTTAACATGTTAATGTATCTAAAAATTATAAGGATGGTTAAAAAAGAAATCATTTTAGATATTTAAAATGCTAAATTGACACAAATATTACGCATAAAGTCAACACAAAAAATTATTTTTGTTCTCACTCTCTACTGTTTCCAAAGCCTCAATATTTTCAAAACCTTAAAGGCACATATGCGGACAAGAGAACACCGCCTCCTCCTCAGTTTCCTCACCGCACACCGGCCTTACCTCACGACGGCACGCCCTCAACAGCCAACGCCATTGCCTCCTTTTGCTGGTCCAGCGCTCACGAGTCATGACACCTAAAGCTCAAACTTCTCGGCCTCACATGCTCAGGCAGGCTGCATGGCCGATTCACAGGCTACCGGTAACAGCGCTCATGGACGGCAGTCGCCAGGTCAATTTCTCGACGACGACACTAATAGTCGTCGTAGTTCATAAAAGTAATGGAAGATCTATTGATTGATTCTTAAATTTTTTACTTCTTGGAAGCCTTCATTTTTTGTATCAATTTAGGATTTGACAATTGAGTTTTGGAACTTGCAATTTACAATTACGAATTGATAGAATTTGAAAATTGCCATGAGTTGTTAACTTCAGATTGAGAATTTGATGCCCACCTTAACAAAAATTTCAGGCTTCGCCGCTGAGGGAAGCAATGCCCTTCTGCTAACAAGAAGGGCCCTTACATTGCTTTCAGCCAGCCCTTCACTTGGCTCTATTCAGTGAGGTTCCTCTTCCGGAAATATTTTGACCAGGTTTGTCGCAAAAACATGGCTATTGCTAGAAGATTTTACAGTAGAATAAAATAGGCCGTACATCCACCCACACAGGACATTTTTAGCAGGAGCTAAATCTATGGCATTAGGAGCGGACGGCTCAGAGTACCAGGACAAGTGATGTGGGGGCAACTTCAGTACCACTTGCTCCAGTTCTATCATCATCTGCCAGATGGTCAGGACCATGTGATGGTATCCCATCAAATGGTTTAGCAAAAAATAATGTGTGTTACGAGAGGATTAATGAATGCCTCTTGTCGTTAAAGTGGCTATCTAAAGTGGCAATAAACTTAGCAAAAAACTTGAAAATTTTATTGACGGCAAAATGGTTATGATATATTTTTTGTTGGTTAGGAATAAGTGATGTGTTTGTTTCTCATACTTGATGGACTTTGAACACGCTTTTAGACTGAACACTTGAACTTTAACATGACATCAAAATTAATTCAAGTCAAGTGAAGTCATTACCTATCTCTACTCTAGTCCTCTTACCATAGTTTGGTCTTTTCGTAATTCTGATCGACACTCTCGATGTTCTTGGTTATCACCTAATCTCACATGAATCCCATGTTACACGCTAGGGCAGGTGTTAAAATAAATCTCACATTGGCGAAGAATATTTTGTTGATTGTCCTCTTATACTTGATATGTTTCTCCTCTCTTTAGGCATGCCTTTTGGGATGGACATAGAAATGCACGACATACATATTACATACTTGTTCTTGGTAAGCGAGAAAACGAAAAATTAGTAACTCACAATCTTCGCTTATGGTCCGCTTTTATAGCTTCAAGTATCATTAGCGACACATCCTAATATCGTGGTAAGAAAAAATAGGTGCTTACTCGGTTAAAGACCATGAAGCCAAGGTCTAAATCAACGCCATCGAAGGTAACAGTCCTGGCATGGCCTCCGAGGTAGTCCTCCTTCTCGTACAGCACCACGTCGACTCCCGCTTTGGCCAGAACATACGCCGAGACCAGGCCGCTGATGCCCGCACCCACCACCGCCACCCTCATCTTCGACATTGCCCTGCATTTTGTTCATATATCCCATTCAAATAAAAACCATACACACCAAGAAGAGAAACTCACACACACGACACGAAGAGAGATAACATGTTACCCAAAGGCAGATAAAGGATAGAGCAAATGGAGCAAAGGAAGGACTGAAGTGGGAGTTCGCTGTTTTGTTGGAAGGAATAAATCTTAACGTACTCCACCAATCACGAGGCTCAGTTATCTCTCTTTTTTTCTCTCTGCTCTGCTCTGCTCTGTTTTTGTTTTGGGATTGGATGCCATAGACAAAGTAATGCAGATTTTGTCTTGGGAGGGAAGGGGGGCACTCTTTAATACTTGGTGACAATTATAAAAAGGTAATGGGATCAGAAGGGGCCACGCCTCTATCCTTTGGTAAAAAACGCATGAAAACAATGAATGTTGATGAAACCCATTGTGTGTCTCGGTAGTTGTACTCTGTGTTATAGAAGTAATTTGATCATTGTAACGTGGATAGATACGATTTGAGGCAATAATAGCGGTTAATATGAGATAATAGTAATTGCTGACATTGTACTAAATTATCTTTTATATCTCATTTATAGGTGACCCCATGTTATATCGGTTACTGTTATTATCACAAAAGATCTTACGCCTCCTCCTAAATTTCCTCAAATAGTGGTAGAATTTCAAAAGTCAATGTTGATAAGGATTTCCCAAGATTTGTGCCCTGTACTTCCTGTTGCGTAGTCTCCATCATCGTGCTCAAAAATTCGCTTTTGTTTTCCTTCTACGTAAATATTTGTTTCTTTTTCCACGCAGTGTAAGAAATGTAAACGTTAAAGATCTAACTTCTACAAAATAAAGTCATGATAAGACTCTTGATATATTGTCATGATGTAGCATAATGGGTGATTGAATTGTACGGCGTCTCCGTCCATGAGTGTCTGCATCGATGTGTCTGTGCGTGCCAATCTCTGTGTGTGTGTGTGGCTTTCATGTGATGGCAGTGTGTGTAGTGCGATGATGGATCATGGTGGCGCTTATGGTGATTCAGATGTGATTGTGTGTGTGTGTGTGACAGAGAGAGAGAGAGAGAGAGCTGAGAGAATTGTTGGGGTGGTTCAGTTTCTAGTGCTGTTGTGGTGAGGTGGTGCTACGGTGGTTGTTAGTAGTGAAGGACGGTGGTAGTGATCTCATTACGAGAGAAAGGAGAAAAAAAAAAGGAAAGGGGCAAATGCTAAGCGCGTCTTTCCATAACAAAATTTAATGTCATTAACAGTTGTTCTTTGGCAAGGAGAGAACGAATGCCTAAAAGAAAGAAGCATTTCAATTTTTTGTTTGCTTAAAGAAAACAAGTACTATTACGACGAAACAAAGTCCTTGACCGTAACTTGTTCCTAGACTCACGGAAATTACTGATATTATCCCTTTGTTCCTTCCCAAACTTACATAAAGGGTATCCTTCTTGTGAGATTCATGCTAATTTAACTCACAATGGTGTTAGAATCATTTTGCAAACCACGAAGGCATCCCGAGTTTTAGCAAAGGCCGGACCTTTTTCATTGCTTTCACAATGCCTTTTTCATGCTCTGCACAATAAACGCGCGAAGCACTAGTGGTGATGATGGCTGGTTCATAACGAACAAGGCGTACTTCTATTTATCGACAATATCTTCCCTTTTAACTAAGCACTTAATTTTCTTTACAACGAACCTCTCGGTGCGTTCTAAGTCCTTCCATACATACTTCATTTCTAATGAAATTGAATCAGGACGACGTGGGTGATAAATTCTTTGAAAACGAAACTGATAGAATCACTTCAAAATTAAAATTTATCACTCCAAATTTGTTACTAAATACAGAAGCAGTGTTACTAGCAAGTATCACTAAATTACATCTCGAGAGAGAGATTTTAATTCTGGATTGAATTTACAAATGCCCTTCGAAAGATTGCAACCCCGGTGGTAGGAATAGCCTGCAACTTTTTATGTAGCGACCGATAACTATCTCTGGATATTATATCCATGACATATTTCAAACATCTTTAGAGATAATTTTTAACATTACTTTTTACGTTACTAAACGTTTACAACAATCATTATTTCTTACCATATGAAAAACCCAGAATCTTCTAGGACCATTTAATGTGTGTTGAAAATGCTAAGAACCACAGGTTGATACAAAGCCACTTTTGGAGCAAAGTGGTTTGATAAGAAGCTCAGAAGTGGTCTTGGCGATTAGTTCACGAAGGGTCTACAGGGGCGAAAAGGCAAGGTGTTTGTGTTTGTGTTTGGGCTTGAAAGTCCTGATAGTAACAACTAGAAAAGGACTGCTGAATCGGATTTGGGAGAATGATTTCCATTTTACTAGTTGTTCCTCATGTGCATTGCACGTGGCTTGTTAGTAAAAATGATTCTCTTTTACTTCGCGGAACATTAACAAGAGCTCGCGTGTCTCGTGCAAGATAGCAAGCCGCTTTTCAGTATATATAGATTGTCTACATTCTCATGAATATGATATCTTGTATCCGAAGGGCATTAGAGTAGTAGTAGGCAACTAACATAAGGTGAACTCGATCCCGGTTTCCCTTTTATGTACAAAAAGAGATAAAACAATGATGCTTCATCGTTAAGGTCATCTAGGAGGAAACGGAAAAAGGATAATTTTCGTCCTACATAAAAAAATGGGAGCCAACATTTAAGAACCTAACCATTCAAAAGGCTAGTAGAAACGAAAAAGGAAAAAAGTCCTCAAGAGTAGGTTGTTTCACATCATAGTCTGAAATTCAACTCTTTTGACGCGACAATTGCTCCTTGAAGACTTTTCAATCTTTAAAGGGAGTGTTTTAAATCACTTTTTCTTCCCTATCATGCTCCTTTAAAAATGGATCTGACATCGTCCAATACACCTTAACAGTAAAAACCAATTCAACAATTTATCAAGATCAAGAAAGAAAAAGCCAAAAACTTCATAAGTAAATTGTGTCTTTTATCAATTTGCCTCATCAGTATAATTGATAGGATTTATATCCTGCCAAACTCCATTTCTTGGAAATATAATTTATTTAGCAAATATATTCCAAGCGTTCAGCCTAAAGTTTGTACCAAACCCATGTCTTTATAAAAGCGCTATACAAATGAACTCAATTGGGCCACTCTAGAACAAAAAACTGCATGCAAACAACATATAGTGTCATAACAATGAACATATCTTCAGCAACAACAGCATGAAAATCTTTTCTCCATAATAGCCCACTTCAAAAACAAAACTGCTCTTACTTTTCATGGTCAAACATCACAAATTTGACAACAAAGATTCACGAGTACGTATAACTTAGACAGAGAATTAATGCATCAGTTATGACAATCAACCCAACTAAAAACGTACTTGAGATGTTACGGAAACAAATAAAAGTATCTTGCATCCAAAAAGTGCTTTCAACATTTTGAAGTTGCTCATACCTTCCATTTTGAATCTAGGAATATGCCAATGTGATCGACTACTCCAGTTCTAGAGGAACAATGTTTCCTTCTTAGCTGCTGGAATGAGAGTCTTAGACCTTCAAAGTTCAAACATACTTATTTCAAGTCCATGGTTAGGCGCACGAACGAATTCGCTTAGTGCGAATGGCATGTAGCAAAGCAAACAATACCATCAACTTAAGTTAAAAAGACAGATTTTTGAATGATCATTTCATAACTTTGCTTTTTCTTTAAGGTGAGATTCTCAACAATTTTTCCATCTCTTTTATTGTTGCTAAGTAAATCAATTGAAACCTAATAGAAAAAATGGATTCCTACCTTGTCAATTCTTCTTCTTCTTCTTCTCTCTCTAGACCTGCCACTGACAAATTCATATCCTCTCCTCTCACATATGCAACTGATGAGTAATGAGCACGACGTAACCAGTTAGTTATGTTGAACCAGACCAATTGTTCTTGTTGGTTGTTTATCTTAAGTGCGGTTCTCCTTTATTCCAATGGAATCGTCACAGTGTTAGTGCCTTGTTTTGCAAAACCGTCACCCCAAATTTACTATGCTATGTAAATTTAACTCTCAAAAATCTGATATTTTTTCCCGCATGCAAACCTTGTAAGTTGTCACTGATCTAAAATACTCAAGAGATGATGATATAGTCATTGTCATGATTATCTTAGAAGTTATTATTGCTCTCAATCTACGAAGCTCGAAAAGCTTCATTCCAGCACTCCAACCTTAAGAGAACAAATAGGTTTCTCGGGCAAATTTAAAAATTGTGAGTAAAAATTATATCCATAGATTTTTCTTTGTATTGATTTCCTAATAGTTGTCAACTCTCTGTCTCTCCCTCACACACACACGCACACACACGCGCGCGCGCACACGCACACACACGCGCTCGCGCGAGCACCCACCCAATTTTAACCTGAACTTACGAGACACTCTAATTAGCGTGCGTGCGCGTGCACACCCACTCACACACACAAAAGTTTAACCTGAACTTATAACGGGACACTGTAATTAGCAACTCTTTCTTTAGACAGCTCTCGTTATTCCATTACATCTGAACAATTGCTTCTATCTCGTACTTTAGATGATGTTCTTTTGTGGACATTAAATTAGCCTTTGCATCACCTCTATATATTCAAAGTTACACGGTTGAGAATAATGAGAAAAGTATTCTTGTAAGTGTTATAATCAAAACCAAAACAAGATACCTAAGCAATGAGTTACTGATTTCTATAAAAGTGTAGTCAACAAAACTGTGCCTTCAATTATTTTATTAAATGAGACATCCATAATTTTTCAACAAATATATAAATATGGAGGAAGAATGGATCTAGAATGAAAGAAGTACTCGTTACAATAGGAACATAGCCTGAACGTAACATATATAACTTATTGACATATGGCCATAGTGAAAGTGCCAATCTGCAGCGTACCCACAAATGACAACGAGATACATGATATACACGTTAGTACTCCAACACTAATTAATTAACCATGTAGAAATGATCCTTGTAGAACTAAAAATGATGCAACCCAAAATAGTTACTAAGGGATTTGGTTAGTACCCCCAATTTTGCTTTCTTAGGTATTGCACTAACAAAAAAAAAATGAGATTTTGAAGATAAAGGCATATACACAAAAGTTAATATACTACAATTTGTGAGACCTATCGATGGAAAATGTATTGTGTGCATCGATTGAGCTTTATCTATTAGTACACATGCAATCAACATGTAATCAAGAAAGTCCATTTGTGCAAGTATAAAAGCATATATTGAAGTAAAGACATGTATATGAGTAGAATGATAAATCATTATGTTGTGACAGAAGATGAACCGCCAGCGCAAACATAATAATTAGAATTAAAGGTTTACACCTTAGTTAGGAATTTTGTCAAACATGAGCCGTGCAAGAAAGTACCTTGCCAAAATAGGTGCCTTAACATATGTTATAACATCAAGTAATATGACATTGAAATGGTAGTCATCTTTCATTGAACCAACAACATAATGTAAAGGCTTGCCAGGAAAGGCTATTGGTGGCTCTTGGGGTAAACCATGCCGAGGAGAAGTTCTTCTTGACTCATTGTGGGCTAATTCATGAATTGAATCAAATGGGTCCTTTTCTCCCAAGGTTCTGAAAGAAAAACAAAGTGAGAGGTGCCCAAGTTCCACACGCTTCCTCTCTTTTGAGTCTACTTAATGAAGATGAAAGTCGGTATGCAAAGTGCAGGGATCGGTACAAGAATCCTACCAGAGCGTCAATGACGGAGGCAATGCTACACAGTTGATTTACTGGAAGACGAAGATGATTATGAGAAAGCCACAGTGTACAAAGTAATCCAACACTTGATTTGTCCGACTAAACCAGAAGAGGTAATTGGGTTTTGGAAGGTTAAGGAGGTTGCAGATAAATGTTGATGTCCATGATTTCAGCGGCTCAATTATGTTGGTGTCCTTTGCTTGGTTACCAGTATTGACGGTTATCAATTCTCTTACTTTGATTCCTATACTCCGATTACACGTATGAGATTGAAACGTAAATATGTGTGGTATCTTCCTCGTTGCGTTAAAACTGGCGGTTAGAGTATTAGGGTGCATTGGGTTTAACTATAGGCAGTTGGCTTCCAAGGTCGATTGGAGTAAAAGAAGCATTGGTTAGGTTTTTTTGTTCAATTATATTATGCCGATTGGAAATGACGCGAACAGTTGGCGCAAGGATGCATTGATTTTGGAAAACAGGAAAAGGAGGGAGGATAGCTTGTATTGTAATATGGAGTATCTTAAAGGCTAATTTGGTGATAAAAAAATATGTAAAAACACGACTAAACATGTTAGACTTTTAAGATAGGGAGATTTGGGTCCCCGATGAGTTGGAACTACCCACATAGTCGTAGTATATCATCTCTAAAGAGAAACTAGCACTTCATATCTCATTTTTATATATTCTTGAGCTACTTGTATCGTGGATCCTTCAAAATCATTTCAGAAGCTTCTTGGTAAGCAGACTCGCAAGGTATAGTTTATAGCTTTCTAGGCTAGTTTAATATAAGGATATGTCAATAATTCACTTTCCGGCGATCAATTTTCATTTCTAAAAATTACCAAAAAGAGTATTTTCATTGCTTACATTGAGTCTAAGACCAAAATGTGGGTCACCTCCTATACGTTCAGAGTTGAACCATGATCATTTTGGTTCTGGTTTGTTTGACTATAATTTTCAGCTTATAATGCATAACTAGTCACAACTAATAATTTGTTAAGCAAAAATTATGTTAACTTTATTTTACTAATAAGTATTAGAAATTTATTTAAGAAGTGTCCTTTATGGTGACTTTATTATAGTGGAACTGATTTAAGTAGTTTTTTTCCTAACACTTTTTATAACTTTGCTAATCTGCAACTACTTTTACCAAACAGCAAAAAGATTCTGCTTAGAGTAGATTAAATCTAGTTTTGAAAGCTAATTAAGATTTAATTTAAAATCTGCTTTTTAGAATAAATAAGCTTTTTTTAGAGAATCAGGTTTGACAAAGAAAATTACCAAAGTATCCTCACCTGTAAACATACATTAAATGCTACGTGTATGCCATTTGAACTCTCATGCCAAATTCATACCAAATGTTAGGATTAGATTAAATGTTTTCTTGCATGTTTATTATGTGTTAATAAGGCCAAAAAGACAAAAGAAATCAAGTAGAGGAAAAAGGGTATGATTCGTGCCTAACACCTTCGGGTCGTAAAACTTATTAGTCCTAGAAGCGATTTTTTTTTTGTTTTCAGTAGACTAGTCGGTCTTTTGGACATTCTTAGAGTTATTTTTAGGTTTTTCTTATTTTTTATGTTTAATTAAAGAAGATGACGACTCCTAAAATCTTTAGATCCCGTCTTTCGAAATCCTAGGGAATTTTTTCTGAGGCGGTTCTCTACAGAAACTGATTCTCTATTTTATGGAATCTTTCAGCTCGTTAAATCGTGTCAGTCGGTTTTATCATGTCATATCTATTATCGTTAAACTCAAAATAATCTCTAGTTGATCGGTGTCTGGTGTGACACGTAATTTGTCACCACCTTTTTTAGATTGAAAACCATATAGTGTAAGTCGTTACTAATAATTGATCGACACTTGGCATCATGATGGGTTTGAAATTAATTTATGAAGCACTTCTCAATTATTGTTCTTATTTCCAGATTGAAAAATCAATTATGTGTCCCACAATACGAGTTACTGCTAGGCATTGCGGAACAATTGTCGTCGCCCTAGGTTAGTCGACTAGTCATGAAAATTATGAGAATGCAGAGAAGCTATTGGATGACCTCAGGCTAGACAACGTCCACCTCCATCATAAAAGAAGAAGCTCTTACGATGCCACATCTTATCAAAGATGGAGTGCATTGCCACTGTTTTAAACTCATTCTCTTGGTAAAACAACCGATTCTTTTTAGGACCAATTTGGTCCAGAAAATCCTCCTTTTGGAGGGACCCTTTGGCTCTTTAGGTCCTCGGACCTTAGGGCATGAAGCCTCATGGTGTTGTTTTCCTTAACCGCTTCAGTCAAGTGACTCTTACGTAGGGGCAGTGGTTTTCCTCTATTTTATATGAATTTCTTGCTTTCAATGATGAAACCAATAAAACAACCCTCGAGGGGGTTAATAGGATTTTTGAAAATTAATGGAAAAATTAAACTAAGCACTATCACAAATCTCAATCAAACCGAGTAATAATTCAATGAAGATGCTAACTACACAATCTCAAGCAATTATAGAGCAATAAGTAAAGAGATTGAGTTAGAGATACTTGACAAGGATATTTAAATTATTCGGCTTGAACTACCCTCAAGCCTACATCCACCTCTTCAAGGAAGTCCCTCGCAAGAGCACTAGAATCCACTAGCAACAATCTTCTTCCAAGTCAAGATCAAATACCAAGCACAACCTTGAATCCACAAAGCTCACCCAAGACTTGACAAACCCAAGCCTTGATCACAATCCTTTTACAAAGATCAATTGTGTACAAAGAAACCTTCTTGAAAGGAAATGAGTACAAATGAAACTCTAGTACAATAGAGAGATGAGAGAATTGATGACTTGAAGAATACTCATTCTCAATCAAAGAGTTATTCACAAAGATGCTCTCTTTAATGATGTAAAATCATAAATATGGAGAGAGAAAAATTTAGTCTATGAGCCTCGATGTTTCTCTAATGAATGGAAGCTTAGAATATGGTTTCCATGGTGTATGATGAAGTCCAAAATTATTTATATAGGGAGCAAATGAAATATAGCCGTTATAGGCATAAAGTGAGCAAAAATGTCATTGTAGTTGACTGTATTCCTAATGCAATCAACTGAGTTCCCTCTAAACTAGCCATTGTAGTCTTGTCCTCAAAATAGCTGTTGGAAATGAATTTTGACCAATGAAGTCGACTGTATTTCAATGTAGTCGACTGTATTACCCTACTAGCTACAAAACCCCCTTCATAAATTGTTTGTTTTTATAATTGATTATCTGATTTTTGGGCCCGGAGCTGGCCTGGCCCATACTACCCTAACCCTAGGGTTTTGGCCAGGGCCAAGCTGAATTATTTGAGAAACGGGCTTGGGCCCAACTCGGCCCCGTTACCCCCCCCCCCCCCCCAATTTTTTTTTTTAAAGTATATTTTATTATATTTTTTTTGACATTTTGGATCTTTTTAGTTACATTTATAGTTTTGGAGGTGTTATTGAATTCAGATGATCAGTATTTTCTTTAACATACGCAGTGAAGTATGGGTGTGTGGTGATTGTGACGTGTTTTTAATGATTTCTGAGTGGGCTTTCATTTAATGTATTTTACAGAATTTGCTTTGTGTTCTACATCACAAGCTAAGTGAATAATTGTAAAAAAATTATCACATTTTCATTTTATATGTATTCTAAACATAAATAAAAATTACGTATAATATGTAATTTAAATTTCTTTTTGTTTCAAACCAAAAAAGGTGAATTGAATTCTAAATTAAATTTCATGAAGTGGGTGAAGTGTTAAAAAGTCTTGAAGAATAATCTCATGTTTCTTTAAATGACCAAAGAATTTGAATGTAACAAGAAAAGATGTTATTTATCTTCATCTATCTCGTTATTGTTATCGTTTGATCTACTCTATTTTTCTTTGACATTTATAGGTTTTACACCATATTACTAAAGAGATTGAATTTTGCACTTAAAATCAGTATGTGCGGGCTAGAACAACTAGTTTTTGCACTTAATCCGTAGTTAGTGGTCAACCAACATAATTTGTCTTTTCGAAAGGGGTTAATTCGTGAGAAAGTGATTGTATACTCAGTGGTCCGTTTACATAAACTTTTCCCTTTGTTGAAGAGAAGTCTTTATAATAAGAAGTTGGGTAGAAAGGGAAAAAAATTGGATTGGGCCCGAGCCCGGCCCTAAATATTGGGCCTAGGACCGGGGCTTGGACTGGGCCCATATATCCCAAATTTCAGGCCCGGCCCCTGCCTGTTTTCATTAGAGGCCCGCTGGGCCTGGGCCGGGCCTGCCCAAGCCCAGCCCATTGACATCTCTATCTGATTCAGGGGGAATATGTTATATTATGTTAGATTTATGTTGTCATCATCAAGAAGGGAGAGATTGTTGACTTTAAAAGTTAAGTTATTATTTTGACGATTCCAAGATTATTGCCTCTAACATTAGTCTAACACTACTCTTAAGAATTATTTCAGGACCAATCATAATCATTCAAAACGTGAAATATTCCTTGGTCAAACATTGGACTTGGATGTGGACCTGGATCTGAACTTGGATGTCATTGCATTTCTCTTTGTTGTAATTAATCTTTAAAACTAAGTCTTTCTTAAAGATCTCTCAGAAAATCAAATAAAGAACAAACCAAGAAGTTTTTGTCTTTAAAGTATTTTCATCCGAAGGAAAATAAGTTTCATTCAAATTGATCCTTCAGTCTCTTCTAATCTCGTTTTAAAATCGCTTTTCAGTCGAAGAAAAAGTTTTCAGTCAAAGCAAAACTCTTGAGTCGAAGCAAAAGTTTTCCGTCGAAGTTAAATGAGTTTTCATTCGACTCAATCCTTCAGTGGATCTAAACTTTCTCAGCTCTACTAATTCATTCGAATGAATCCACGACTCATTTGACCGATTTCTTCATAGCGTTCATTCGAATGATTTTATTTTCATTCAAACAAATCTTTGTGTCATCCCTTTTCAACGGTTATATTCTCTTCAAGTATAAAAAGGGACTCATGGAGCATTTGTTGCTAACTTCGCCAATCTCTAAAAAATCTCTCTTACACTTCTCAAAAAGACTCTCTCATCTTATTTCATACTTCCAAATACTTTTCCTTAAGTGAGTTCATATTTGAGAAATTGAGTAGCAAGCTTCTTGGTTCACTTCTTGAAAGGTTTCAAGTCTTCCCACCTAAGAAAGCTTAGCTTTGTTGTATTCATTGTAATATCTACTTATAAAGGAGTGTGTATTGTATTTCGATTGTAATCTTCTTTCCACTTGTAATTGTTGGAAACCTTGAAGGGTTTCGGATCTGTACTGCGGTTTGAGCTAGTGCCCGAAGCTAGCTGTTTAGCGAAAGGCTCGAGTAGGTCTCCCTTTTGTGGAGTGCTTGAGGGCTGGACGTAAGCTGGTTGGGCCGAACCAGTATAAATCCTTGTGTTGATTTATATTTACTGTTTCTGTTACTTTATTCTAAGTTAAGTTCTAAATTTTTACTTAAAGCTATAAACACCTATTCACCTCCCACCCCCTCTAGGTGTGTTTAAGGACCTAGTGGCCCATGATGGATACCGTTTAGTTTCAAAAATGTCCATTGGGCGTGTTTTCATTATGGTGTGATCGGTCACTTGATTTAAATGTGTCTCATATCTTTAGACGAGGTGATCCAAGCAGTGGATCAAACTTTTGCACAACATTTGGAGTTACTCATGCATACCTTCAACCATTGTTTGAAATCATACCAGCCATGTTCAACTTTTCGAGGCTAATGTGGTGTTGATTTCTGCTTTGAATTTCATGAGCATCGGAGAGTTTGCTAGAATCAATACTAAAAGGGTAAAAAGTACCATAACTCATATGATGACATGTCATTATCTTGGAGGATCAAAACTGCTCCTTGTATCGTGGACGAGTGGGAAAATGGTATAATCCATGCCCCTACTATCCCACTTCTACATTATGGCTGGTAACCGCCCATTAAGTGGAAATAACTGATCACTTAATGGGAATAACTTTTCACTTACTGGGATAACCCCCTATTAAGGAGGGATAACTAACCCACTAATGGGGGCCCTATATAAAGAAAGTTGGGAAAAGAGAAAGGTAAGTTTTCTTATTTGATATAATATTCCCATATTCTCTCAAAGATATTTTTTTGACTTAAGCATCAAAACTCCTCCACCGAAAATACTTCTGGCAAGTTACCGCTATTATTTTTGCTGTACAGGTCTATTCACGAATCAATTGGAGCTTGTGCCGAATTTCATCCATAAAATTTTGGCGCCATCTGTGGGACCCGATCTCGTGAATAGATCATGGCTGAAAATCCCAATCCACAAACCATGATCCAAGACACAGTGGTCTCGTCAAGTTCCTCGTTAATGCTACTCTGTGACTTTGCCAGGGGCGGGGCCACCACCCAACCCCCTCTCAATCAAGAAAAAAGAATTTTAAACACCCCGACAGTCACAGCGGCGATGCCTCCCCCCAAATTTTTTTTGCCTCGACTCCGCTCCAGCCTGTTGGTCCCTTCAAAACCCCTACTGCTGTAATAACCACAGTGGCTACAACCAATGTCACTCCACCATCCATCGACAACCAGGCTGATCTTCTCGTAGTCATTCAAACTATGCAACAATCTGTTGAGACGTTGCAAGCCGCTATCCAAATCCCACGTGTGCTACTAGAAACCCCCCAGTCTATGAAAGCAAAACGCGTAACTGATGCACAAAGGCAATCGGTTCATTAGCATTTAGCTTTCCTTCATGGGCCTGGGGACTCTAGAATGCACAATAGAGCAAACAATCACCAACAGCTGGTGCAACTTGAAGACGAACACTCCGATGGTGAACGTTATAATGCACAATCTAGGAGGCACGACAAGAGTTATTATGAAGCTCATTCTACCAAGAAGGACACTTATGTTCATCCCAGTGACAATAGTACAGAACGATACACCGCCACTCCAGTTTGTCGGATGGCCATTCACAGAGGAAGTTGATCTCTTCCCTACCCCACCGAACTTCAAAATGCCTCCATGCGAGTTGTATGATGGCATATGATATCCTTTGGAGCACTTGGCTCGCTTCACTTCAAGCATGAATCTACATTTGGTCCCAGATCAAATAATGTGCCGAGTATTCCCTGTAACGCTAAAAGGAGCTGCACATTAGTGGTTCCAACAGCTCGCACCCCGTTCTATCTCCCATTGAGCTCAACTAGTAGAATCCTTCTGCAATAATTTCCTAACAAGCCGTGTGCAAAGGAAAAACTCCACAGCCCTTTTTCGCATAGTACAAGGACCAAAATAATCCTTGAAGTCATACTATGCTCATTTCAACACTGAAAATATTTTCATTGATCACTTAGATCCAGGAGTGGCTTTTGCAACAATGGCTAGAGGCATAAGGCCAAGAACGCCATTAAGCTTCTCGCTAAACAAGCGCCCTCCAGAGAACATGACTAGAGGCGTAAGGCCAGGAACACCATTAAGCTTCTCACTAAACAAGTGCCCTCTGGAGAACTTGACTGATCTCCTTAAAAGAGTGGAGAAGTATCTTCAAGCCAAAGAAGATACAGTGACCTCTCAAGAAGAAATGAATGCAGGGCAGAAAAGGTGAGACCGCCCAGAGGGGCGAGCCCAGGATGAGCCTAAGAGCTTAAGGACAACACTATTTAAGCCCTTTACTCCCTTCAACACTTCCCGAGAACACATCCTCAATCAAGTCAAAGGCCAAAATATCCTCAAATAGCCCAAACCCATGAAGATGCCTGCCGATAAGAGAGATGCCCAGTTATACTGCCACTTTCATAAGGATCATGGTCACACGACTGAAGAATGCAAGGTCCTCCAATGTGAGATCGAGGGTCTTATTGCAAAAGGGCATCTCAAGCCATTTGTTAAAACAAATGATCGACAAGGCAGAAGATGAGGAGAAAATCAAAGGAGACAAGAGGAAGCGCTTCCGAGAGACCCCTCCCAGTGATAAACACTATCTCTGGAAGACCAAGCACATGTCGAGTATTAAACTCCTCCTGAAAGGCCTACTCTCGACAAGTCAACTTGACTCAAGGTCCAGCTAAGTGGTCTAAAATGTCCACGATTATAGGGTTCGTTGACACTGATCTTGGAGGAGTAATTCTAACACACGACAACGCCTCATCATCACTATCCACATAGATGCATACATCGTCAAGTACATCTTGGTGGATACAGGAAGCTCTACGAATATCATTTTTGAAGAGGTGTTTTCTCAAATAAAAATATCAAAAGACCAAGTTTGACAAGTCTCCTCGCCTCTATATGGCTTCATGAGAGCATCTGCACCAGTTGAAAGGTGATCCCGCTCACCATGATTGTCAGAGCATTGCCACTTCAAACGACCCAGTCTATTAAGTTTCTTATGGTCAAGGTTAGATCAGCTTACAATGGCATACTGAACGAGTAGGCCTCAACAAGCTACAAGTCGTGGCCTCAACTTTCCACCTTTGCATGAAGTTTCCCACTCCTCACGAAGAAGGGATAGTGAAAGGCAATCAAGCGGTAGCTCGTAAATGTTATGTTGCATCATGCGAGGTCAAAGAGGCACTTACCATCGAAGACCAGTGAGACGAACATGCTATAAGGCATGCCGATCCAGTAGAAGAACTTATCTCCATAACGCTGGAGGGAGATGATGAGCGCCAGTTGAGGATTCTTTTGCGATCAATTGATATCATTTCTTCACTCTAATGCAGACATCTTAACATGGAGTATGGGAGACATGCCTGGGATAGACTCATCCATGATGACTCATTGCCTATCAATAAATTCGAAGAGCAAGTCGGTAAAGCAGAAGAAGCGTCCCTTCGCGTCAGAAAGGCAAGCGATCATCAAGAAAGAGGTGGAGTAACTTTTAAAGGCTGATTTTATCTCTAAAATCAACTATCTTGAATGGCTAGCTAATGTTGTCATGGTTCCAAAGGCAAGAACAGGCAAATAGCATATATGCATCGATCACACCGACCTAAACAAGGCATGTCCCAAGTATAGTTATCCTCTACCATGCATCAGCACCTTGATAGATACGACTTCGGGACATAAGCTACTTAGTTTCATGGATGCTTTCTCCGGCTACAATCAGATCCGTATGCATGATGACAACGTGGCAAAAATAACCTTCATACTGATAAAAGTCTCTTTTGCTACAAAGTCATGCCCTTCGGTCTAAAAAATGCAGGCGCCACCTACCAACGGCTTGTCGAAATATCTTGAAGTCCTTGGTGGGGAAGAACATGGAGGTTTATGTCGACGACATGCTCGTCAAAAGTCTTCATGCCAAATTTTCATTTATGGTACAATTTTCTTCTCCGGAGACTGATATGTCAGAGGATGCGGAGGGGGGGGGGGGGGCTCGTTGGATGCGGTATATGTGCAGTCATTGTAGTATCTTCCAATGTAGGCTCTGCTATGGATGACGTGGTACTAAAGTGGCTTTAAAAGGATCTCGATCTCCCACTACAGCCTTTGTGGGTTCCAGGAAGGCTTAGGTGAGGCTAGCAATATGGATGGGGCTTCTCACAAACCTTATTGAGCAACAACTGGCCAGTAACCCCTGCCGTCAGTATGGAGTTTACATTGCCTAGTTCCTTGTCTGAGCATCTATGCGTTGATATGGATATTATTGATTCTGCTGGGTTTTGGTAGTTGTCCCAAAATATCCCCAATTGGATCTGTGAAACTTTTTCAGTTAAAACTGTCGAGGGCTTGGAAACACCTTCACAGCTCACAAGCTCAGGAATGTTCTCTGAGCTGCTAGACCTCACGTTATGTTCCTAATGGAGATTAAATCTAAGGTACATGTTGTATCTCACATGTTATTTTGACGTGGGTTTAGTTAGGGGTTGATGCCTCTGGGTCTGCGGGAAGGTTATGGTTAGGCTGGGATGACTCATTCAAATGGATTTAATATAAAAAATAAACATCTCATTTTAATGCATGTCAAGGATGAATTTCACCTATCCTGGCATGTGGGTTTTATTTATGTGCATCCGGTCACATCTGCATGACGGGCGGTTTGGGTTCACATAGCTAGCATTTTGTCTCAGCATGCGGGGTCAATGTTCCTTATAGGAGATTTTAGTCAAGTACTGTCCATGGCAGATAAATATGGTCCATACTGGTATTCGATCCCAGGTTGTGCAAATTTTCAGGCCTTCCTAGATTGCCTGGGGTTTAAATCTGGCAACATTAATGGTCCAAAGTATACTTGGACTGACAATCGGGAGGATACTGTGTATACTTATGAGGTGTTGGATAGTGTTTTTGCTACTACTGATTAGCAATCCTTGTTTCCTGCCACTTTGGGCAGGAATATATCTATATTCCAATCAGATAATGCTCCTATTTTGTTGGATACAAATCCGACTCGGACATGGCAGGTTCGCCCTTTTCGCTTTGAGGCTATGTGGCTACAGTACCCTGCATGTCATCAGCAACTTCAGGTCTGGGCTACTCAGATTTTTGGATCACCTACGTACCAGTTGGTGCCGCACATTTGGTCCTTAAAAGATGCTCTCAAATTCTGGATAATATTGGCAATTCGGCCTCGCGTATTAGTGCTCTTCAAACGCTTATTAGTGAAAGCTAGGCACATGTTCACACTATTGTGGGGTAGCGTTGAGATAGGGTTTTGAGAGCTAACTTAGATAATCTTTTCACTTGTGAAGAGCAATATTAGGCTCAAAGAAATGGTGAGCATTGGCTCTTATTAGGTCATCGTAATACGAGATTTTTTTTCATATTATGTGCCATATTGGACGGCAACAGAATCATGTGGCCTCGATTCTAACAGTAAGTGATACTTGGGCTCGAGATGAATAATATATTTGTGAGCTCTTTTAAGAGTATTTTTCTCATTTGTTCTCTTATATAGAGTCTGGGTTAGCTGATCCTAATGTTGGTAACTTTTCAATTGGAAGGCATTTGAGAAATCAACTAAACCCTGCACAATTGGAATTGCTTAACAGACCATTCTCTGCCCAGGAGGTTAACATAGCTCTTAAGCAAATGGGAGGCCTTAAGGCCCCTGGGCCGGATGGCATGCCATCTTTGTTTTTCTAACATTACTGGCACCTAGTCAGCATTTTCGTGGTCTCGACTGTCTATTCTATGCTCTGGTAACGTGCTTAAGGAAATTAACATGACCTCCATTGTTCTTATTCCAAAAAATCACATCCAGAATTAGTCATGAATTTTTGGCCTATTAGTTTATGTAATGTCATCTACAAACTTATTTCCAAAATCATGGTCAACAGGTTACAACCTGTTATGGGATCTTTGATATCTTAGTTTCAGAATGGGTTTGTTTAGAGTAGGCATATACATGATAACATTCTCTTAGTTCAGGAGCTGGTTATTAGGCATCAAAATCAAGGGGAAGATGTTCTAGTTGCATTAAAAATAGACATGATCAAGGCCTACGATCGTATCCATTGGGATTTTTTTGGAACACGTACTATATGCTTTTGGGTTTTCCTCTACTTGGGTTAGGCTGATAATGAAATGTGTTTCTACAATTTCCTATCCAGTCTTAGTCAATGAGACGCCAGGACCTTTTTGAAAGTCCTAATCAGGTCTACAACAAGGGATCCTCTTTCCCAATTTCTCTTTATTTTATGTGCTGGAGCTTTGTCTGCAGTGTTATGTAAGGGCATGAATTTGGGTGATTTGCAAGATATTGCAACCTCTTGACAGTCTCCTCCTATTTTGCATCTTTTTTTTGTGGATGACAGCATTCTCTTCTTCCATCTCACCTATAATTTTGTCCACTATCTTTAACACACATTAGTGACTTATTGTCATTAGTCTGGTCAATTGATTAATTATGATAAGTCCTCCCTTCATGGGGTATGAATACTCTATAGCGGGTGGCCAAATTTTCTAGAGGCCTGCTTAAAGTTCCTTTGGGGTCTGGATGGGGTAGATATTTGAGAGTTCAGTTAGATTGGGTTGATCATAAAAGGGAAATTATTGTTCACCTATTGGATTGAGTTCGATAACCATGCCAAGGCTAGATTGGATAAATGCTTACTAGGGCTTGCCGATTAACGTTGATCAAAGTTGTATTATGGCCTATGCTCAGTCACTATATGTCGGTCATACAGTTTCTTATATTCTTTTGTCAGCATGTCCACTCAATACTCTCCAATTTCTTATGGTCTGGCACAAATAGTTCATCTTCACTGGATCAGTTAGAATCATTTGTGCCAACCCTTAAGTCAAGAAGGGTTTGGACTTTGCAAAATCCAGTGGATGAATCAGGCGCTTCTCACTAAAGCAGGGGCACACATGCTTTGGAAACATAAAAGTATGCTCAGTCAGGTTTTCCTCGAGAAATACTACATGCATTATAATTTCCTTCACAGTAAATCTAAAGGCCATGTTTCCTACTTTTGGCATGGGATCCTGTTTGGTCGAGATATCCTCCTTAAGGGGTTATGGCATCAAGTTACATTGTCTTCCAAGTTTAGGTTTTGGGATAGTAATTGGGTGCCGGGATATTCGGCTAAATTGATTAGTCACCTACAAACTTCTGACACCCAGCATTGACATTGATAGATGTTCTTCACCCTACTCAGGGATGGCTATGTAGGAAGTTGGAGGCTCAGCTTCCAGGACCTATTGTTCAGTCCATATGGAGTTTTTACATCTTGCGATAAGGGTATCCAAAACAATGGCATTGGGTACCTTGGCCCATGGAAAAGTCACACTAGGCTCTCCTTACCAACTCCTCGCAGAGGAACGTCGTCAGACACTTACTTTTCCAGTTATATAACCTACTGTTTAGCGGATCCTGTGGAAACTCCAACTTCCCCATTAGATTTTGTTCTTCCTATGGCTTTGTATGTGGGACCGTCTTCTGACTCGAGTTGCGTTACACTGCAGAAATCTTATGGTGTCTACCTTATGTCCCCTATGTTGTCGTTATGAGGATTCCACCTCACATTTGTTTCTCTATTGCGAGGCTGTTCGACCAATCTGATTTGGGCAAAATCTAAGGTTATGTTTGGATACTCAGCATTGCCTTCTTCATGAGTGGCTTGTTGGATAGCTTCGTATGCCCTTAAGCACTCATGTTATTCCTGCTCATACTTTTAGAGTTGTTGCTTTCACCATCTAGTCTATCTGGCTAGCATGCAACCAACTGGTGTTTCATGAGTCTATTTTTTGGCCTGCCAAGGACATTGCTCATACAACTAGTCTCTGGCATTCAAACTCCTTAGCTTGGTTACACTACAAGAAAAGACGGATTTAGCGACGGCCTTTTAATTACGGAAGGTATTATGTCGCTAAAAACTCTTTCAGCTACGGGTTTTATCGTCGATAAAACTCTGTCGTTAAAACTTTTTTGCAACAGAAAAGTATTTGCCAATGGACTTTTATCGACGGACGAAACTGTCCCTAAATATTTTAGAGAATTTTATAATTTTTGATGATTTTTAAAAAACATTTAAGTGACGGTTTGTACTCTTCTCCCCTCTAGTGCCCTCCCAGCTTGTACCCCCTCTTGCTCTCGTGCCCTCCCTGCTTGTACTTTTCTCCCCTCCCCTAATCGATTGTATCCGGTTCCCGGCTTGTACATTTTATTTTTCACTATAGTAAATAATTTTTAAAGTTATATAGTTGTTTTGTGTCTGTTGTAGGGTTAAATAATTGCTGATCAATCAACAATTATTCAACCCTAATGCGGATATGGTTCGGATTGTGCCTTGTTGTTGAGACTTGAATTTGATTACAAGTTATTTTTTTTTTAAAATTGACTTTTTGTGACGGATTTATTCCGTCGCTAAAGAGTTTTCCTAAATCTCCACTTTTAACGACGGAATATTTCGTCGTTAAAAAGGATATTTAGCTATGGAAGATCCGTTGCTTAAAAGTTTATTCTGTCGCTAAATATAATAAATTATTTTCAAAAAAAAAATAAATTAAAATATGGAAAATACAATTAGCGACGGAATTTTCGTCACTAATGTATAAAACATCTTGTCGCTGAAAGTCCAATATTAGGCGACGGATCATGGAATTCCATTGGAAATTTTTTAGCGACAGGCTTTTAAACGAGAGACTTTTAGCGACGGGTGTTCTTTCACTAAAAGTTCTAGTGACGGATTATATGCTTTTAGCGAAGGATTTCGTCGTCGCTAAAAGCCTTATTTCTTATAGTGTTAGGGAGGAAGACACTCCATGAGGGTCAACATCCAAAGATAAGAATGGTTGTCCAGGCAACAAGGCTGGGCCTGGGTTTAGCTAACTTAATCATCTTGTATTCTGGTGTCTCTTTTGACTTGGCGGTTAGGTCAATTTCCTTCTATTTTTGTCAGGTTTGGGTAGCTAAGAGCTTATGTATGGGTATTGATATGGATGCACTTGATGAGTCTGGGCAGTATGTTGGGTCCTTTGCACGTTTGATATGTTGTAGTGATCGATTTATGGCGTCTGTGATTGAGCTCATTTAGTTTTTGGGCCTTATCTCATCAGTTTTTCAATATAAGTTATTTATTGATGATAACTATTTGATGGTAAATTTGACAGGGAAGGATAATGTTTTTGCTGCCGGCTTTTTTGACTTATATTACAGGTTGGATGCGGCTCAGTACTACTCGTTGAGCGTTGCCATAAGTTTTGACAAAGCTTGACGCTTAGCTTGTTTTGAGAGAAGGCGTTACCTCTCAGTGTCTATAGACTGGTCAACTCCAGTGCATCAAGTTATTTTGAGACCTAGATCAGAGGTGTCAGTGAACTAACCACCGTAGGCAGGTTCGGGGATAGTTCTGGATAGTTGTGTGGTTGTTAGGTTTATGTATATGCTTGGTTTCACGCTCTGTACTTTGAATTCTTGTTTATATCTATGATAGGTTTCTTATCCTTTTAAAAAAATATATAGAAACGTAATAATTTTGGAACCTAACTTCTCTAAGTATTGTGAGTTACATTCAATCAGGCTGTAAGCAATTCACCACCTTCTACTTTAGGCCAATTACTTCTAATTTAACACCCCTTATAGTCTTAATATTTCTATTGAATTGGCCGTCATACTTTGAGACTGGGGATAGCTATGGAATGTTTATGTAAGAGAATAACTGTTTGGCAACCCATGATAAGATCCATTCTTTTCTAAAGCCAGACCCTGTCTTGTCTTTTGGTAAACAGTCGGAATTGGTCTACAAATGCCTTCATTCCCTCTTCCTTACTGATTGAGGTCCTAATTGCATTGAGAAGCTAAATCTGTTTCAAAGTTCCGGGTATCCGCCCTGCCCAAACCAAAGTCACTCCATTGTCATTTACACCCTCAAAATTTCTATTCTTCTTCATTTGAACTACTTCATCAAGAAGACTTAGTTAAATTATTCTACTTACCAATAACAATGGGCAGAGGTGGCTGCCAGAGTTGGACGACAGCAGTGGCCGGTGGTAGTGACTGTCAGAGTTGGCCTGTAGTGACTCGATAAAAGTTGTCAGAATGGCCAGCAGTGGCCGACAATAGGGCGGTGATTGTCGACGGCTATCAGAGGTTACCGGCGATGAAGTTGTCGGCAACGACCGTGACAGGGCAGTGACTATTGGTGGTCGTTAGCAGCGGAGGCAGGTGGCGGCGGCCGGCGACAGGCAGCGACTGCCAACTCTTGGCTTGTGTGTGTTGTTTGATATATATATATATATATATATATATATATATATATATATATATATATATATATATATATATGTTCACACCCTATTCTGGTCGCACCCCAGGGCCCGCTAAGGGACCCACTTTGCGCGACACATCGCCCAGTCAACGGTCAATTATTCAACGCTATCACCCGGTTAAGGCGCATCTCCTTTTCGAGCATTCATAGGCATCACCAATGCAGCGACGTTAGCACAGTCAAACCGTTGGAAAAAGGGCTCGACCCCTGAAGGGGTTAGCCACCCTCTTTCAAAGGGGGTCGGTCACCCCTTCTTCAAGGGGGTCGGCCACCCCTTTTTTTGAGGGAGGGGGGGGGGGGGTCAGCCACCCCTTCTTGTAGGGGGTCGGCCACCCCTTCTTCAAGGGGGTCGGCCACCCCTTCTTCAAGGGGGCCGGCCACCCTTTTTTTCTTGCAAGGGTCACTCCTAAACCCCGCCATCACTCATCGCGCTCTCTACAATTCTCGCTAAACACCAATTGCTCCACGACTTTCGTCGCCGCGCCCATGCGCCACTTCCATAACATGTACCCCGGTACCGAGTATTGCTTCGCGACGTTCGTCGCCGCGCCCATGTGCCCCGACACCAATTATTGTTCTGCAACATTCGTCGCTGCGCCCGTACGCCACTTCCATAACATGTGCCCTGACACCAAGTATTGTCTCTGCGACGTTCGTCGCCTCGCCCGTGCGCCACTCTCATGATACATGCCCCAGCATCAGGTATTGTCTCGCGACGATAGTCGCCACGCCCATGCGCCATAATCATGTTACATGCTTCTGGGGGGCTCCGTTCGTAGCCTCCGGCACGAGGACCCCTCGCAGCGGGATAGGCTTAGCGCCATCGCCGGCTCAATCAAAATGCGGGATGGGCTTAGCGCCATCGCAAGCTCAATCAAACTGCGGGATGGGCTCACAACCTTAGCGCCATCACCGGCTCAATCAAACTGTGGGATGGGATTAGCGCCATTGCCTGCTCAATCAAACTGCGGCTCACAACCTTAGCGCCATCACCGGCTCAATCAAACTGCGGGATGGGATTAGCGCCATCGCCGACTCAATCAAACTGTGGGATGGGCTTAGCGCCATCGCCGGCTCAATCAAACTGCGGGATGGGCTTAGCACTATCGCCGGCTCAATCAAACTGCGAGATGGGCTTAGCGCCATCGCGGCTCAATCAAACTGCGGGATGGGCTTAACCTCATCGCCGGCTCAATCAAACTGCGGGATGGGCTTAACCCCATCGCCTGCACAATCACCGGGGGCTACGGCCCTCTCAGCAGGATGGGCTCACAACCCTGAACCATCGCCGACACAACCTTAAAGCCATCAAGATCACACCCGTAGGGGGCTCCGACACGAAGACTTCCCCACAACGGACTATAAGCACTGAGCGGTGACCATGCCCACTCATGTTACTGTTGATCGTCGACACCACCAGGGCAATGACCCTCAGGTCACTCCGGGACGGGAGCAGGTCTTCGGAGGGCATCGCGCCTAGTTCGCCTGGCAGTTGGCTACAGGGGAAACCCTCACCGCTGTCAGGTTCTCTGCACATCTCTTGACGCACCTCGTGGGATTCAGTAAGGGCTTGAGTTTCCTTAGACAGGCATAGAGATGCTACAAGGGCAGGGCAGCATAAACTTGGGGACTGGCAGTCCAACGAAGAATCAGTACTTTGGACCCCCTGGCAATGTGTCGCTCTCAAGGGACGACACATGCCCATTTTTGCCTATAAATAGTGGACTTTGAAGCTTATTCAAGGATTCTCTCTCATTTGACATTTTCACTTTCTCTCTCTAAAAAGCCTATTCTTTCTGAAATTCTAATGAGAGAAACACTTTTGGACTTCTGACATCGGACCCTTGACGCTGCACCCTTGACTCAGACTGTTGACCGTCGGCACTGTTCGTCGTCGCCCTGCCTGCGTGGCTCTGTCAGCCCTCGCGACCTGTCTGGGGAGCCTTGCTCTCAGCCCTTACGCCATCCTTGCTGTCTCCCACTTTGCCTACCTGGAAGCTGACTCAGACTGCATCCTTTGTGACACCTCCACGTAGCAGCGAACCCCTTTTCCTGGGCAACAATATATATATATATATATATATATATATATATATATATATATATATATATATATATATATATATATATATTTATATATATATATATATATATATATATATATATATATAGAGAGAGAGAGCACAAAAAAAAAACACATGTATAAAGGCTATGTTTTTGAAAATCTATTTGAGGAAAGTTGGGGATAAGGAATACTGAAATAACTGCAGCTGGATTAGATCCCCATTTGTCTCAAATCCCTTTAGCACTTACCCAAATAAACACCATACGGGGCCGGGCAGGGCTTCAATTAGACCTCAAAATTGCCATCCCTACTATGAGAGATTGTGAAAAGATTAACCCTTCATGATATTTGATTTAGAAAGCTACTGTATCAAATTAGAAGCCATTTTTCTCAATTAATTCAGATGGGACAAGGTACTATTAGTACAAACCCAATTTAATCCTTATTTTTAGTTAAACGTTTCCAAATCACACCATTAATTTAGTTAAAGTGTTGTAGCAAATTACTTGTAGAAATCTTTTTCTATAGAATTTGAGTAGTAATAACTAAAGAGGATTGATCTACATCGAGCTCTGAAAAAAATCCTTAATTTCGCAGCACTAGTCCAACCGTCTACACCGCCACTTGGATGGCTGAGATGCAATGCCTCTTATTAATACATTTGTCACTTAACCACCCCTCAAACGCCCTTCCAAAGAAAGTCTGTCTCCTCTTCCCTATTTTCTCCGCAGATACCTACTCCGGCAAATGTCTCGCTTGTCTCCGGCAACAGTCTCGCCAGTAGCAGCAGGAATTGAGCAACCGTCATCCTCATTCAAAGATCAACACCGCCACTGCCACCCTGACCACCTCCAACAACACCCTACCCACCCAATAACATCATCTCTAAAACCACTGTACCCATTGAATAAAACCACCACCACTGTAACTGTACCCATCTAATAACCCCCACCTTTCATCACCATTGCATTAACCCAACAACACCACCGTACCCACCCCAACACCACCGCCAATGTTGCCAAACAAAACCATAATACCCACTATGCCTGTGAAGCCACACACACAACCTTGAACGCTCGTGCCGACTCAAAAACCATTTCAATGGCGGGATCCGGAAAATTAACATTGAAGAAAAAAATTCAATCCAAAAGAAGTATTCTCCGGCAAAAATCAAGATTGATCAACTGCCATCCATGTTCTCATTGTGCCGTCATCACTACTAAGAACCGTGCCAGAAGGGTGAAAGGGGTTGGTATTAAGGTATCGATTACCATCACCGCCCCCAAAGAGCTACTTGATTCAAATCCTTGAACCCTTCGATATCATTGTCGCCTTAATCTTCATCAGTGAAATCTCTACCTTTGACCTGAATGATATGTAAGTCAGGTGGTGGAGGTGATCCGTCCACCGTCACCCTTATGGGCGGTGGGGAGATTGGCAGACAGTGGGGGGTGGTCAATAATGGAGCAAGAGAGATAGAGCAAGAAGAGACAGTACATGGGGCGGTTAATCGGGAGCATCTCTGGGAAAAAAATGCTGCGGTTAACTGAGAACTAAAAAGAAATGAGCAAATTACAAACAACGCTCCTAAGGTTTATCAAATATAAACTCGGCTCTTGTGAACTATTTTCATTGCCCACTGCCCCTGAGATTTGTCACCGTGTTTCAAAAAACCCACAAATCGGCAAGAAAAGTTAGGGCACCATTTATTTATTGTGATATGCCAAAATGCCCTTAAGTTTTCATCTTCTTGCTTACCAGCCAACCCCTAGCCGAAGCTGCCCAACAACTAACCACCGCTGCTAAAGGCTTCTTTCTGCCCATTACACGTACATAAATACCAATGACCATCGCCTATGCAAACACCATCCCACACGAAACCTATTCCATTCCCTGTTCACTGCCCACGCAAGCGCGTGCACACACACGCACATCAACACACATGCACGTACTGGCGACGCACACACGTACGCTCACACACACACACAATGCTTATTACACAATGGTTGTTTGCTACACTTTGCTCATATTTATTCTAGGATACTTTAATGACCCCCATTACTGGCAAGTCTTTGAACACGTGCAGCAAGCAAAACTTGAATGAAAAAGGGGAAGAGCCCGGCTTACCCAAATACAGACACCCTTTACTGGTGACTACCACCGGGAACATAGACACACACACACACACGCGTGTGCACATGAATACATACACACACACGCATGTGTGCATGCACGCACGCACACACACGCACGTGCCCCCGCGCGCACACACACACACACACACACACACTACCTATCGCCACTGACAACACACTAACCCAACCCCGTATATGTACCAACCATTGACCCCAACCCATTGTTGCTTGCTACCCCTTACCCCTTCCCTCTGCCCGCGAACACCGCTAGGAACATATAGACACACGCGCGTGCAAGCGCACACACAAAGCCCATAACCACCGACAACACGCTCAACCAAACCTACATCTGTACCACCCACAAAACCCAATACATCATCGTCTATTGCCCCTTACCCCCTCCCCCCTACACACACACACACACACACATCTGGGTTCCCTTGCCCCTTTCCTAGAGGATTTTTGTTGATTTTTTTTATTCTCCCACAAGCTTCAATGCCAATCGTCAAAATCAAATGAGAGTGAAAGCATGAGCTATTTAAATCGTGGCATATCCCACCAATGGGATTCTTTTTTTCTTTTATATAGACTTTTCATGGACAAGCAACTTGTACGGTAGGCTTGGTAGTGGTTGTGAAAATCAGTGGTAGTGGTAGGTGGTGAAAGCGAATGGCGGTGGTGGGACGTGAAAATAAATTGTGGTGGTGGGGGATTGTGGTTGTGGTGAAGATCGGCGGTGGTGGGGTTGTTTCAGAATGGTGAGGTCATTTTTAGTGGTGGTGCCTGGGCAGTGGTGAACCTTATGAGTGTCGTGTATAAGTTGTCCAAAAGAAAAATGGTCATCTTAGAGGATGTCTGTGATTGTTTTTGGGATGGTCAAACTTGATTTAATCTGGGTGCGGGAGTGTTTGACAAAAGAGATTATGAATTTTAATCTGGCTAAAAAAGTTTGCGACTCATTAAATCCATAATCGTAAAAAGTGAGGATTATGAAATAATCACTTTTTTCATAATTTGGTTTGACCTTTTAATTTACCATCCTCTCGCTATGTTTTTCACAAAAAGACATTTCACACCCTTTTAACTAATTATTAGGTATGATTTTTAATTAACTTCTGAGGTTATATTCTCTTTTATGCTAACGGAGAGAGGGAGCATAGCAGTTCATCAAGAATCGCCTTCTTCCTCCCAACCATTTCTGTACGCTCTTCACCATTAGTTTAGTATAAGAAGTGATAACTTTTTTAGGTGATTGAAAATATCTTCTTCAATAATTTTTTCGTATATTATATTTATTTTCAAAAGAAAGTTATGTTAACATTACTTCACTAAATGGATATTAGAAACTTTATTTATGTAGTGTCATTTATGGTCATTTTGCCATATCAAAACTGATTTGATCACTTTTTATCCAAACACTTTTTTGTAACTTTAAGCAAGTTCAGAGTTAATTTTGTCAAACAGTAAACTGATTCTACTTAAAGTAAATTATATTTGATTTTAAAAATTGATTCAGATTTAAACTGAAATTTACTTTTCAGAATCAATCTCAAACGGTCTCTTAGTCGTCCACTGTGGAATGTGAATAGCTAAGATGCACTAAAAAAGTAATGATTTTTACACTGCTGGATGTGGATCAACCCTGTAATAATTAAACGACAATATCTATTTCCACACCCCGGTTGTCCACGTTCCATTAATTGTTAAAAGTTTAATAATTTTTAATGCACTTCTTAATGACAAATGAAGATACGAACAATACCGGTGTAAATATAGACCGTCCCGGCCTAATGAAATAATTGGCTCAAGACCTTGGGTCGACTCCAAGCCAATTGTCAGTGTTATGCAATGTCAAATGACGTCGAAGCACCATCCATGGGAGAATAATGCACGACTCGTGTCTCATTTCAATAAACTAAGAATGCTAAACAAAACAAGACCGTCCAATTCTTACACTACCATTTTCAGACGCCTGTACCACTGCATGGATTATTGGATGGATATTTTATTTAATTATGATACTTAGACATTGTTAAAATGTCAAGTAGGTGGTTGTAAGGGTATATGTGGATGGAGTTGTCATCTTATTTTATAGATTAGATTATATTAGGATAATTGTTGTTATTGCATACTCCTTTACTACCTAGCGATAGAGGATGTTCGCTTTTGGAATCATGTTCCTTAATGGGTTTACATTTTATGTTATTATTATTAAAAAAAAAAGAGAACAACGAATGTTTCGATAAAATGAAAGGGGTGGTTGTAGCTTTTATGTTTTAAAACTCACATAATATATAAAAAACAAATTGACCAAGTCTTAGGTATTTATATTCTCCCTCTTTGCCATCATAACCAAAAATTTTCAAATCTTCTTCCAGCAATACCTTAAGAAAGTAAATTCTTTGACCTTCGTGTTGCTATTAGCCGTAGATGACGTGCATTCGACATATTCTATGCGACCATTTAATTATCACAATGTGCAAAATTAAAAGAAGTAAGATTATGGTTTTTCAAAATATAAATGTAAGTGTAGTAAAATAGGTCAGATCAATAACTGATGTTGCTTTCCACAACTTGTGCCAAATATGATTGTTGAGATCGTTCACACTTCATTAAATTTTGAAGATGAATCTAGAAAGAAATGTGAACTCTTCACTTGGGATAACGAGGTGAAAAATATACTCTATTTTTAGGATTATCCTTACATTTTTTTTTTCAAATGAAACAAGAGAATGTTGATATATATGGATTATCCTTAAGTTGTAAGCAGCTCTCTCTTATCATCATATTATCATTTTTGGATGGTAATGAGTATGTTCGAATGAACTTACCGTTCCTAAAAATTTAACTCCTACGTTAGTATGTTGCTTTCACATAAAGAAGCCTTCTAAAAAGAGAACAATCCTCCTTTACCACAAGCCAAGCCTATTCGGGTTTGGTCAGTATGATTATTGGCACAACTATTTTTAAAGTTACAAAAGGAGTTTTATAAAATGGCTATTTCTAAAAATTGCAAAAAAGGGTTCTAAAATGGTATACTTTCCATTTCAACGCTTGTTCAGAAATACACGGAAGAAAAATTGCATAGAAGTACGACTCCGACCACCTTCCATTCTCGTTTTCTTCGCACAACAACGTTGGCCGAAGCCAAACCATCAACTCCCAATCTCCCTCTCTCTCTCTCTCTCTATGTGCCTCCCTTCAGCCACCCTCTCTCTCCTCTCTGACATCATACATCTAAAACCACCGCACAACTCCCATTACCCGGGTCCAAAACCAACACCATGGTCCAGTACACCCGCCCGGCCGATGGCTCTACAGACCTGGCCTGGCCCTTCGGGAAGCTCGAAGGCCTTGACCGCGACGACCTCCGGATGACCGCCTACGAGGTGTTCTTCACGTCGTGCCGGTCCTCCCCGGGGTTCGGAGGAAGGAGCGCCATAACGTACTACCCATCGGACGTTGGGGAGAGCGGGAGCGGTTCGGGACTTGGATCTGGTCCCGGGTCACCGGTGAAGGCGCCCGGGGTGGGGATGGCGGTGACGAGCAGGATAAAGAGGGCGTTGGGGTTGAAGATGCTGAGGCGGTCGCCCTCGCGAAGGACGAGCTCGTGCGGGTCGAACCCCGGGTCACCCATCGGAGGCGGGGGCGGGGTTGGGTCGAACCCGGGGTCAAGCCCGGGGATGAGCTTCACGGCGCCGCCGCATGCAAGGCCGAGGCGGCCGATGACGTCGGCGGAGATCATGAGGCAGCAGATGAGGGTGACGGAGCAGAGCGACAATCGGCTCCGGAAGACGCTCATGAGGACCCTTGTTGGCCAAGTACGTGATGTTTGGGTGTAATGCATGGCTACAGAGACATTTTGACCCTGCGATCGCATTCCCAAAAGCTTTTTTCAACGTTGAAGCAGTTGTTTGACGCGTTTTTTAATAACATTTTTACCTTTTCAAAAACAACACCAAAAGTGATTCTCTTTTTTAAAAATAATAATTTTGTGGGTGTGAATGTAATCAATTTAAGAACCAAAAGCAATCTCAAACTGGCCATGGCAGTCACGACCTTATGCCTAATATGAGATATACTCATGATGTTTGTATATACACTTTCATGAATGTCACGAACTCACAACCTTATGCCCTTGTCTTCCACTTTCGAAACGAAAGAAAGACGGGGGACAAACCCTGTTATTCGTACACCTGCTGTTATATTATGCCATGAAAAATCAGCAAGAGTTCCATTTTTAAAGATCATCGGTACGCCCATCGTGGATTTGTGCTGGTGGAGTAGCTAATGTAAGCCCGCAGCGCCGGCAATGGTGAGTGCTAGGGACTTTGCATGCCCTGTCATGTTATTCTCCGCCCTCTCCGCAGCAGTCATTCCCCTTTGTTCTTCTTTTCACTCTTCATTTTTTTGTTTCTGTATTCTTCTGGTACATTCTTGTTGTTTTCCACTGGAATCTTCAGCCAGAATCTTACCTTCTGTTATGGTTCTTGTTACTTTCTAGTTGCTGAGATATAGTTATTGGAATATTATAAAATATAGATCAAAAAATAATTTGGTACATAAACTTCTTTATGTGAACAGATGGGCAGGCGAGCAGAGACAATAATTCTGCCACTAGAGCTCCTCCGCCATCTAAAGCCGTCTGAATTCAACGATTCCCACGAGTACCATCTATGGCAAAAGCGTCAGCTCAAGATTCTAGAGGCAGGACTCCTCCTGCATCCCTCGATCCCACTAGAAAAGTCTAACACATTCGCAATGCGCCTCAGAGAAATCATTCGTGCCTGTGACACAAAAGCAATAGACACGGGAAAGAACTCCGAGACAATGAGAACGCTTTGCAACTGCGTGGTTTCCTTGTCATGGAGAAGCCCCGATGGGTCTCCTACCGATGTTTGCCACTGGGCCGACGGTTTCCCCCTCAATGTCCACCTCTATATCGCGCTCCTCCACGCCATATTTGACATCAAGGACGAGACATTGGTCCTTGATGAGATCGATGAGCTACTCGAGTTGATGAAGAAGACTTGGTCTACATTGGCCATAAATAGGTCAATGCACAACTTGTGTTTTACCTGGGTGCTGTTTGAGCAATATATTATGACAGGGCAAGTGGAGGGGGATCTACTTGGCGCCTCGCTTGCTATGTTGGCTGAGGTAGCGAATGATGCTAAGAAAGTAGACCGAGAGCCTATTTATGTCAAGATGTTGGCATGGGGATTGAGCTCGATGAAACGGTGGTTAGAAAAGAGACTGTTTGATTATCATGGAAACTTCCATAGGGCAACTGTTGGGTTCTTGGAGAGCATTCTTCCTCTGGTTTTTTCAGCAACAAAAATATTGGAAGAAGATGTACCAGGATTTTCGACAGTAGCACAAGAGAAAGGGGAAGTTGTATCAGATTCAACCGGGAACCGGGTTGATCACTACATACGAACGTCATTGAGGAATGCATTTGCCAAGGTATGTTAATTATGGGACTTCCGCAATAAAATGGGACTGCACATGTTACATGATTGTGGCAAGCATATATAGAAAACATTTTGTCACTATGGCTAAACAAAGCACCTTGAAGTTTGCTCACTCGCTTATATTAAAAGTTGAACATTCTTTTTTGGCTCAGTAGACCATAAAGTTACAATATGCTAGTCATAACCTATACTTTTTAGCGTTAGTCTTGCACCAACAGATGCTATCAGGTGATGGAAGTGTCTATAAGGACATTTAGCAATGCACAATGATAGCTACGAAAGCAACAATAAAGGCCAACATATCTGACCAGTAACATGACGGTAATCTCAAATTTCCAGACTGCATAACATTAGAGTTTTCTGTGCCAAAATAAGAAAAAAAAATTCTTCAGGGCGTCAAACCACGCATTCTACAGTTTTGCAATTAGCAAGTTCTGTTTAATATAAACTTTTCATATGTTTTACCAATCTAATGAAAGATATGTGTTTCTGTTTTGTTATTGTTTATTATGATCCCCAAAAGCTGCTAGAAGATGGAAATTTCAATGGCACAAGTGTACAAAAAGTGAGCGAAACCCTTTTAAAATTAGCAGATCAAGTTGAAGAATTGGCCTTGAAGGAAAGGGAAATCTTCAGTCCAGTACTTAAAAAATGGCATCCAATTGCAGCCGGAGTAGCAGCAGTGACGCTACATACTTGCTATGGAACCTTGTTGAAGCAATACTTGGTTGGGGCATCGTCCTTGACAAACGAGACAATCACGGTACTGCAGAGGGCTGGGAAGCTAGAAAAGGTTTTGGTTCAGGTGGTGGTTGAAGACTCTGTTGAGTGTGAAGATGGAGGCAAAGCGATTGTGAGGGAGATGGTTCCTTATGAAGTTGATTCAATCATATTGAGATATTTGAGGCAATGGATTCAAGAGAGGTTGAAGAAAGGGAAAGAAGTTTTTCAAAGAGCGAAAGAAACTGAAGTAAGTAAATGCACTTTCTCCTTTTGACATCAGCGCAGAATAATGCCTGAATATGCAAGGGGAAGGCTTATAGATTTATTACTTTCGATTTACTTAGATAATGAAGAGTAATTTTGCTTTCTAAATTCTGTTGTAGACTTGGAATCCGAAGTCAAAGAATGAGCCTTATGCACAATCAGCTGTTGAGCTAATGAAGCATTCAAAGGAGGCTGTGGATGACTTCTTTGAAATCCCAATCAGCATTACTGAAGATTTAGTTCATGATCTTGCGAATGGCTTAGAGCACCTCTTCCGGGACTACACTACATTCGTTGCCTCATGTGGTAAGAAGATCTCTTCATCATAGAGCTCACACAACAGACCTTGTTTGGTTCGCTTGAATGAATTTTGACAGAAACCGAATGCACTGACTTCTACAATTTGCAGTGTAAGGATTGGTTATGGGCATTAACATGCTCGTGTTTGGGCTTGGCGTACTTGACAAATGCCATAATATTATGCTCATTCCATTCCTGCATCTCATAGATGTTGTTTGGCAGAATGATTAAGCTCCTAGTAAAGATGGCTCATAAAGTTTATACAAGTAGGATAAGGTCACAACAACTGCCAATATATACAAGTAGGGTAAGGTTACAACTGCTGCCAATAAACTTCCTTTCTTGAAACTGCAAACCCTGTAACGCAGACTAAATTTTGTTGACAATTTTCGTGAAATATGGCAGTTGAGATGGCATGATTTTTTGGTTGAGTTTCTACAGTCTTTTCTTTGTAGAGAAATAACCAGTGCATTTTCTTTCCTTTCATTTTCCTCTTCAATTTGTGTAAGCACTTGAACTATTAGAACTATATATTAAGGCATGCACTTTTAATTAGAACTACTTCATGTTGTACCCCTTGCAGGATCAAACCAAAGCTATATTCCAACACTCCCTCCCTTGACGCGATGCAGCCGAGACTCAAAGTTCATCAAGTTATGGAGAAAGGCTAGCCCTTGTAGTGCTGGTCTTGAAGACTCGAACTTAAATGAGTCAAATGAAGGCAACCATCCTCGCCCCTCCACCAGTCGTGGCACGCAACGCCTCTACATACGCCTGAACACCCTGCATTACCTTCTTTCGCAACTCCATTCCCTTGACAAAACGCTCTCCCTTTCCCCTCGTGTTGTTCCCTCTCCGCGCAGCCGCTTTGGTAACAACCGCCGCCCACTTGGTAACTCCTCTTCGTACTTTGATCACTCCAGGTCAGCCATTGAAGCAGCCTCGCAGCATGTCTCCGAAGTTGCTGCCTACCGGCTGATTTTCCTCGACTCAAATGCTGTATTCTACGGAAGCCTATATATTGGTGATGTAGAAAATGCACGTATTCGACCGGCTCTAAGACTTCTCAAGCAAAACCTCACTCTACTAGGAGCAATTGTAACGGACAGGGCCCAACCTCTTGCGGTAAAAGAGGTAATGAAGGCTTCTTTCGAGGCCTACCTTATGGTTTTGTTAGCCGGGGGAAGCTCAAGGATATTTACACGGTCGGACCATGAGATGATTGAGGAGGATTTCGAGAGTCTGAAACGGGTTTTCTGCACGTGTGGAGAGGGCTTGATCGCGGAGGACGTGGTGGATCGGGAGGCCGAGACGGTGGAAGGGGTAGTGGCGTTGATGGGGCAGTCGACCGAGCAATTGGTGGAGGATTTCAGCATCGTGGCTTGTGAAACAAGTGGTATTGGTGTTGTGGGAGCAGGGCAAAAGTTGCCTATGCCTCCCACAACAGGAAGATGGAATAGAGCTGACCCTAATACCATACTGAGGGTATTGTGCCATAGAAATGACCGCGTCGCGAATCACTTCTTGAAGAGAACATTCCAGTTAGCAAAGAGGAGGTGAATTCAATAAATAAGTTGATTTTACATGTATAGTTGCAATGGAAGGGTCACATTTTGGAAAACATGTCCTGTGCCCAAGATTTGGAAGATAATGTGAAGGAGATTGCACAGTAACATGACTCGGTTTATTTGTAACTTGAGAGAGGATTGTATTAATTCTGTCTTCTCAGTTTTTATAGGGCTAGGCAAATGTTAGTCCTTACTCCTTATTGCTAATGGAATGTGAACATAGAGGTTCTTTTCTGTAAACCTCATTATTTCAGATATTTGCTATCACTTTAAATAAATAAGTAAATAACTAAATAAATAAGTTTGTGGTCTTTTCGTAATATTAGAAACATTTTGGTGCATTTTGAATAAGTGGCTAAAGTTCAAGGGCGTGTTTGCATAATTTTCCAATTAGGGTTTTGATATAAGTAGTTCTTTCTTCTTCCAGCCTCACTTTCGTTCCTCTTGCTGCCCCTTTTGGACTTGATTTATCTTGTTTGGATACGAGATTTACGATTCTTATTGTAGTATGCATATTGCAATTTTTGCTTGGATTTGTTGAAGGTACTCTGAAAATCTAATTCATTAGATGTGTTTTCTCCTTCTTCCACCAACTTTCACATGGCAGTACAATATCCTGAATTGGTAAGAATAAAATCCCAAGCTTGCCTTTTTTTATTAGAAGTCACTGCGAATCTTAGGAATTCCTTGTGGATTCATGCGATTCCAAGCTTGATTCTAATTACTTTGTTGTTTTTATACACATGCTTGACCTTTTACTACTTTTAAGTTTTATTTTCTTTCATTTCATAGTTGGCAGAAGGCATAGCCAAGCCTTAGAATAATCCTTTCTTCTTGGCCGGTGGCATTGTCTGTTGTCCTTAATCACCCCTTCATGCCATTCATTTGAAATTGTCAAGGTCAGCATTCGTTTGTTTGAAAAATCATTCTTTTAAGGATGATTCTATTTAATCTAAAGTCCATGACCCCTACAACTTTCGTTCCATTTTCTTTTGCCTTAGACTATGAATCTGATTTCTTGGTACTCAATTGTAAGCTGCCCCGTACAATACTCTGAGCCAAAGAATGCCACTGGTGTGTTCTTAACCTAATACGTCATTTTTTTTTCTTCCCCTCAAGTTTGGATTTGGTGAACGGTGTTCAGGCTAATATTGACATGATAACTTCTTCATTGAGTCAATATTTTTAAAGTAACTATTACAAAACGCATTAATAATGAAGTAGTATATTTTGAAAAAGAAAGAAACAAGAATTTAAAAAACCAAATGCACAACACAAGAATTACGACATTCACCAATATGGCTACATTCTCGGAGTATGACAAGATTTCGATTTCACTATTCAACAGTGTTGCAACCAAAATCCTAACCCCCGCTTATTGTTGTGATTTTCTCTCTTTACCCAAAAATAATACAAGACCACTTATATTTATTCAGAGTTAAGAGGTGACATTTTCTCTAAATAACTAATGTGAGACAAGACAACTTATATACTTGGGCTAAGTTGTGACATTCTTTCAATAACCAATGTGGGACACCCTCACAAAAAAAAAATAGTTTTTCAGGTCATTACCTCCATTGTAACAATGTCTCTGGATTGAAATCATACTCTACATACAACAATCTCCTACTTGGAGACTGATACAACTCCAGTGCCGAAACTCCATACAAATGCTGGTCATACTCATTCAAGAAGCATCAACAAAGACGAATCAAAGCTGAGTGTAGGTTCAACTTTTGCCTGTCAACCACCTTCGTTAACATATCCGTAGGATTCTTGTTGCCTTCAATCTTCTCCAAGTTCAGTTGTCCATCCTCTAACAGAGACCGTATAAAGTGGTACCTCAACTGAATGTACTTGGTCCTCAAATGAAATGCTGAGTTCTTAGTAAGATGTATTGCACTCTGACTATCAGTCTATAACTTGCAATCTACTTGCATATAGCCCAACTCTGTAACAATCTTTGAAGCCAAATTATTCCATTGCTTGCTTCTGTCTCAACAATATATTCAGCTTATGTTGTAGACAATGCAACAATCTTCTGTAACTTAAAGATCCAGCTTACTGTAGTCCCTCTTACAGAAAAATCTCCCATCGTCTCTATCACCTGCATGGTCTGCATTTACATAACCTTGCACATCTATGTTATCACCCTCAAAACATAAACAGAACCTAGATGTTCCTCTCAAATACCTGAAAATCCACTTCACTACTTACCAATGTTCCTTTCTTGGGTTTGTCATGAATCGACTTAGAACTCCAACTGCAAGTGCAATATATGGCCTTGTACTGTGGCATACATGAGACTCCCATAGTAGAGGTGTTCGGTACCTGTGCCATGTATTATGCACCTTCTCTGTTCTTAAGACTCAACTCATGTGAAAGCTTAAAGTGGGATGCTAAAGGAATCGTCACAGGTTTAGAGGCGTCCAAGTTAAATCTCCTCAAAACCTTCTCAATTTACTCTTCCTGTGACAACCATAACTTTTTCTATTTTCTGTCCCTGGTTATCCTCATGTCAAGAAGTTATTTTGCCTCACCCAAGTCCTTCATAAAGAAAGTACTTGCCAACTTCTTCTTGAGTTCATTAATCCTTCTCATGCTTGAACTTACTAGAAGAATATTATCTACATACAAAGTTAAAATAATGAAGTCCCCACTACTAAACTTCTGAAAATAAACACAGTGATCGGAGTCGCATCTACTGAAGTTTGTCTGCTTCATAAAACTTTCAAACTTCAAGTCCACTATCTAGGAGCTTGCTTTAGGCCATACAAGCTCCTCTTCAACCTGCAAACCATTCCCTCATTACCCTTGACTTCAAAACCCTCTGGCTGATGCATGTAGATATCTTCCTCTAAATCCCCATAGAGAAATGTTATCTTAACATCTAGCTGCTCCAGATGTAAGTCCTCTATAGCTACAATGCTCAATATTGTATGAATTGAAGTCATCTTTACAACAGGAGAGAAGATTTCTTGAAAATCAATACCTTTCCTCTGCAGATACCATTTCACAACTAGTCTTGCCTAATCTCTTTGTTCCTTCCAGCTTCATTTTTAATCACGTATAATCATTTATTGTACAGAACATTCTTACATGCAAGGAGCTTTACCAAATCCCAAGTTCGACTTTGCTCAAGTGAAGCCATCTCATCTTTCATGGCTTGCTCCCATTGAAACCTGGATTCATCCTGTATCACTTCTTAATAACATTCTGTCTCACCAGAATCAGTATACAAAATATAATCGAGCGGAAGACAAAGTATGTCTGGAGCTTTTTTTACCCGACTACTTCTTTTGAGGTTAAGAGTTTCAAGCACCTGTTGTTGATCACCAGCTCTAATTTCAGTATCAATTTTCTCATCAAGGACTTTTGGATTTTCTATCTTGGGTACCTGTCCATGTTCTGGCTCATCAAGTATTCCTTGTTTTTTTTTCAATTCTATGTTCTTGTAACCTGTGCTTATACAACCGTGATTCATCGAATATGACATCCTTACTCTTGATGATTTTGTTATGTTCGTAGTCCCATAAACGACAACCATATTCATCACCTCCGTATCCAATAAATACACACTTCTGAGATTTAGAGTCAAGTTTATTTCTTTTCGCTTTATCAATATAAGCATAAACAAGACATCCAAAAACTCTCATAAAAGAATAATTTACTGGTTTACCTGACCATTCTTATTCAGGAATACCACCATTGAGAGCAATGGCTGGACTTCTATTAATTAAATATACAGCAGTATCCACAGTTGCTGCCCAAAACTGTAGAGGTAAATCAACATGTATTCTTATGCACCTTGCTCGTTCCATGATGGTTCTGTTCATCCTCTATACCAAGCCATTTTCTTGAGGTGTCCTTTTAACGGTTCTTATTAACTTGATACCATTATTGAAACAATATTCTTGGAACCCTCCATCACGATACTCACCTCCATCATCAGATTTTAGGCATTTTACCTTTTTCCCTGTTTCATTCTCAACAAGAGCTTTCCACTTTTTAAAAGTGTGATAAACGTCATCAGATTTCTGTCTGATGGCATATATCCAGGTCTTTCTACTAGCATCATCTATAAAATAAACAAAGTAGAAATTACCTCCAAGAGACTTTACTATAGTAGGTCCACAAACATCTATGTGAACTAACTCTAGCCTTTCAATTTTCTTCTCTTTACCATCCATCCAGAAACTGACCCGCTTTTGCTTTCCATAGACACAACCCTCGTAGCAATCCAACTGAATGTTCTTGATCCCTAGCAATGCATTCTTTGCGTGCAGAATTCTCATACCACTCTCACTCAAATGTCCTAACATGTGATGCCATAATGTGGTTCTCTAATTTTATGTAAAAGCTAAAGAGATAGAATGGTTATGAGTACCTGAAAGAATGTATATGGTTCCTACTCTTTCACCTCTTGCTACCACCATCGACCCTTTGATCACCTTCTACTATTTTTCATCAAATGCCACAAAATAGCCTTCATGGTCCAACTCACTGACGAATATCAGGTTCTTCTGCAGTTCTGGAATATGTCTAATGTCCTTCAAAACCAGGGTTCCTCCATTTGACATTTTAATTTCCACTTTTCCCTTTCCAACAATGCTACACTGATATCCATTCCCAACAGTCACATGTCCATAATCACCATGAACATAATTACTGAAACAATCCCTATAAGATGTATAATGAATCGAGGCATACCATACTTTGGAATTATCATCCACTATAACAGAGAGACATAAATCATCATATGTCCATTCGTTTGAGCTTACCATATTTGCCCCTTCATCATCACCTTATCTTCCCCCTGCTCCCTTTTTCTTCTTTGATTCCGTACAATCATTCTTCTTATGACCTTCCTTGTTATAATTCCAACACACTATGGTTCTCCCTTGGGACTTCGACTTGCCTCTTGATTTTGATCTTCTTCTTGTAGGACTTCTTTCCCTGTTATTCTGCTTGTCTACCTTTGGATTCTACGAACAAAGTAGTATTAGATGATATACCATCACCAATTGTCTTTCTCTGCATTTCGTCATTCATCACAGAGCTCACAACATCATTAAGTGTTAGAGTTCCAAAGATAGTAGAATTACTCACTGTCGTCACCAAGTTATTTCAGCAGTGACAAAGCCCTAATTTCATCATCAAAATTAATGCCGACAGATTTCAATTGATTTGTAACACTGCTAAAATCATTTAGATAATCAACAACAGAACCATTTTTAGACATCCTTATACTAAACAGTCTCTCCATAAGAAATACCTTACTCGAACCAGAAGGTTTTTCATACAAGTTCTCCAACGCTCGCATCACAGCAACAATAGTTTTTTCCTTTACGATATTGAGAGCTACATGTGGTGTCAAGCTAAGCATTACTGCAGCCGATGCCTTTCTGTCCAAAATTTCTCACTCGTTCGCATTCATTGCTTCAGGTTTCTCTCCCATCAGCAGTAGATACAGATCCTTCTGATACAAGTAGTCTTCAACTTGCATCTTCTACCACTGAAAATTCATACCATTAAACTTCTCAATCTTTCCTTTACCTTCTTCGGCCATTGCTCCCACTCAAACGTAAACCTACGTGAGTAAAACTTGAACCCAAGCTCTGGTACCAGTTGTTATAAAATGCAACAATAACGAAGCAATATTTTGAAGAACAAAGAAACGAGAATATAAAAACCAAACGCACAACACAAGAATTACGAGATTCACCAATATGGCTACGTCCTCGAAGTAGGACTAGATTTTGATTTCACTATTGAGCAGTGTTACAACCAAAATCCTAACCCCAACTTTTTGTTGTGGTTTTTCTCTCTTGACCCAAAAATAATACAAGACCACTTATATTTATTTAGAGCTAAGATGTGACCTTTCTCTAAATAACCAATGTGGGACAAGACAACTTATATACTTGAGCTAAGTTGTGACCTTCTTTCAATAACCAATGTGGGACACCCTTAAAAAATAGTTTTTCAGGTCACTACATCCATTGTAATAATGTCGCTGGATTAAAATCAGGCTCCACATATAACAGTAATGATTCGTTCCCCTTTTCCTTTCATCCTAGAATTTGGTTGTCTGTATTCATGTATGATTATTAGTATTCTTGTAGAGCCTTTCATATAGTAGTAGTTTTGTGACCTAAAATCTTCAGAACTCTTCTTGTTCTCTAGTGGAGAGAAAAGCACAACCTTGTCACCAAGCTGCCTTATTCTTAATTGCTGGCCATTCTTGGTGGTTCTACGCTAATGTGAGTTTTCCCTGGTCACAGTGTTGTCTGCTCAAGCATATATAGATACACTGTAATCATTTGGTCATTCAAAGGCTACAAATCCCTTCTTCTTTTATGGATGTTTAAGCTACAACGATGTTTGAGTTCCATACATTTGAACATCATTGAATTTATGTTGTTGTGTTCTTGATTTTAAGGCTAATGATGACTATATTTGAACAACTCTCAAATTTGAGAGGGTCCTTTGAATACATGTTTGTATACATGCTGTCTATCAATAGACGCTAAGCACACTGCCAGTAGCACATGTTTGATGTTTGTACGTTTGGTTCAATGTTTGGGTCTTATGACTCATAGTAATCTTATATTTTTGTTGTGTAGCATTCCTAACATATTATATAAACGTTTAGGGTCAATGCTTAATCACATTTGTTTTGGTATTTGATATAAGAATTTGGTTTGCTCAATAATTATCGAGTATTGTTGTTCGATTCTGTTAGTTTTGTTTTGATATCTTGTCATTTTTGGTACCTTACTTGACTATTTGAGCTTACTCTTTTACTAAACCTTGCCTCTTGCCATATGTGAAGGAAGTGACTAATCAGGATTCTTATGACAATATTCAAGTTTTGAGAGTTTTGTTATAGTTAATTAAACTTGGTAGTTTTAGTTTGAGAATTTTACTCGGCAATATGTAATTTGATTGAATTGACTTAGCACTACAAGAAACTGTCGCTTTAGCGACTGCGAGTTGCGGTCGCTAAATGGTGTACGGTGGTTGCTAATAGCGTTTAGCAACTACAAATGGCGATCGCTAGAGACTGGATTGCTAAATTTTAGCGGCTGCAATTTTATTGCGGTCGCTAAATTTAGCGACCACGTTGATCAAATTTAGCTACACCTTGGTAGTTGCTAAATTTTTTGGTCATTAATAAATATTTTTGTTTAGCGATTGCATTGACCACATTAACGACCACCTTGACAGTTGTTAATTTGTTAGTAATCCTGCTCATTACACTACCAAGCAGAACTCATTGGTTTAAACAACGAGCTGTTATTGCAATGGCAAAATCAAACTTTATACACAACAGTCTGCACAAGATTATATATAAGTCTCAGAAGTTTATTCAGCTTAAAAAATGATGGCTAACACTCCCTAACTAATAATAATAGGAACTAGAGATACAATACACAACATCAAGCTATTTTATTTGATTTTATATCATTGCTCTCTTAATTGACTTGATGGATGACCTCAAAAGTCGTTCCCCGTTGTACGATCCTTATCACCATCGTCAATCACCAATTACCAAGGCTTCTTTCCTATGCACGACCGCAACACCCTTTCCCTCTTGCGTCTTCTTACTTATGACTTCATCAACACTAGGTACAAGTCCGCACTGCATGAAACTAAAGAATTTAATCAACAAACTCAAGGAAATAGCCAATGTATTTAAAATTGGTAACTTCTAGCAATAGCCATACATAAATCGGCAACCCCACTTATCAGCTATGTATTCGGTTCAAAGAACCATAATTGTACTTGTTCAATTATCAGCAAAAAATTATACAAAGTTGCACTTATGCCCTTTCACTACAAGAAAAGATGAATTTAGCGCCGGACTTTTAGCGACGGAAGACATTCCATCATTAAAACATCTTTCAGCGACGGATTTTACCGTCGATAAAAAACCGTCGGAAATTTTTTTAACAATGAAATATTCAGTCAGTCAAAGTATTTGCCAACGGATTATTACAGACTAACTTTTACCGACAAAATTATTTCGTCGCTAAAAATTCAGTTAGTGAAAGCAGGCCTTTACCAACAGACTTTAACCGACGGCATAAGCCCATCGCTAAAAGTCTTATCTAAAATCTCAGATACCATTTTTCTTTTCTTTCTCATGTTTCTCTCTCTCTCTCTCTCTCTCTCTCTCCTCTCCCTCTAATTATCTCTCACCGTTGATCTTACTCCGGCGACCTTCACATCTATGGCAACCCACCCTCTGATGCCGTGCCACCTCCGTCGCCACCTCCGCCAAACAGCCACCTCTGTCATCCACGGCCTGTGTGAATTGAACCAGAATTTTTGCCACTAATCGAGGAACATCGCCACCGCCACTACCGCCGTCAGCTACACCATTGGTATGTCCAAGAGTTTTAGAATTTACCTTATGCAACAATTTTAGGTTTATGTGAAGTTTATCTTGCAATGTGAATTTTGTGCTTGTTTATGCTTGTTAAGTCTTATTCTGTGAAGCTTCTTTTCTATGAAGTGGAAATTGCAATGTGAATCAGATTCCAAATGGAGTTGATATTTTCAATGTTTTGGTTTATGCTTGCTTAGACTTATTCTTGCCTTGCATTATCGATTTTGGTGCTTTTAAATTGAGCAACTCTGCTACTAGCTAGGATGTTAAATCGACAGTGTATATCTCAGAAAAAGGGTTGTGCAACCGAGGGAGGGGGTGCTGTTTGTGTGGTGGTGAGTTCCCGCTGTCTCGTGTGGCGGCGTGATTAGGTAAAGCAACTTTCTTTATTGGTATTAGGTGGGTGGTCATGTGATGTGGTGGTGCTGCTTGCTGTGAGTGGTTGTGTGGTGGTGACGCATGGCACATGGCTGGGGTGATGTGACAAGTTTGACAATGGTGCATGGTGATTTCGTGCCCTCTGTCAGTGGTGATTGGTTTTTCCGAGGGTATGTTATAGTGAAGGTCATACGAGAATCCGGTTAGAGTGCTTAGTTTTTTTTTCAACGTTTCAACCATTACATTTTTTATGCCTATAGGCTCAAGGTGTTAGGCTTTTACTTTTCTTGTTTATCTTTCTTTCTTTTTTGCTTTTTATTTTGGTACACTATAATCAATCCTTGAGGCCAGGGAAGTTGACCTCATTTATGATCTTAAAGAGTATATTTCTTATATTTTTCAACACAAAATTATACAAAAAAAGAGCCAAAGAAATAAAGTTGACCTCATTTACGACCTCATTTTGCTTTTTATTTTGGTATGTTGAAATTTTTTATTAAACTACTTGTCACAAACCAAACTCATAGTTAGGCCCATTAGCCAGGTGTGACAGGCTACATAGGACTATCGAAATTTGGCAAAGGCTCCGCCAAGCCTTACTATTATCCTTCACACAATATGGTACCACACGCTTTACACGTGTCCGGTAGGTGTCGGACACGTGTCCGGTAGGTGTCGGACACGTGTCCCGGAGGTGTCGGACACGTGTCCGGAGGTGTCGGACACGTGTCCGGAGGTGTCGGACACTATACGAACACCTTATATGAGGCGTCAGTGCTTTCTAGGATATCTGTTATTTAGTTGTAATTGTTAGACTTCTTTATATCGGTTATATAATTTTGTTAACTCTGGATTAAGCATTTGAGAATTGAGATTGTTGACTGTGCATTGAGAATTTGAGAATGGAGATTGTTGACAAAGATGGGACCCAATTGGATTGAGATATCTGTTAGGTAGTACGGACACGGCGTCCGATCAAAACCGACACCAAAATGTCATATTTTGGCCGCTGGAACTTGTGGACACTTCTTCAAGAGGTGTCCGGCACCTCTTCAAGGGGTGATCGACATGATGTCCGAAATTTTAAAAATAAATCAGTATCTTCGGACACCGCTGAGAGGTGTCAAACACGTGTCTGGAGGTGTTGGTAGGTGTTGGACACCATACCGACAACATATATGAGGTGTCGGTGCTTTCTAGGATATCTGTAATTTAGTTATAATTGTTAGATTTCTTTATATCAATTTTCATTCTTTATAAGATTTTGTTAACTGTGCATTAAGCATTTGATTGAGAACTGAGATTGTTGACTGTGCATTGAAAATTTGAGAACTAAGATTGTTGACGATGGATGAGACCCAATTGGAATGAGATATATGTGATTTAGTTGAATGGTTGATTGTTGAATTTAGGTTAATTAGGTTAACACAATATTTTTAGCACCCCCTGGAATCTCATCGTGGCTCTGCACTGGCTATAATTAGCCCTAAGTAATCCCGATTAATCTTAATGGACCCAATTAATCCTAATTAGCTCTAATTACTGATATTAGTTTTAATTTGCCCTAAGAACCCAATAAACCCTAATTAGCTGTAATTAGCCCAAATTAGTCCTAATTAACATGAATTAGTCCAAATTAAACCCTAATTAGCCCTAATTATTCATATCCTAGTAACCCGTAATTAGATTAATTAAACCCTAAAACCTAACTAAATCCTGATTAGCTCTAATGAACCCAATTAACCCTAATTGATTATAGTTAGCCTAATTAGTCATAATTAACCCTAACAACCCAATTAAGCCTAATTAGCCCTAATTAGGACTAATCTACAGATGGCAATGGGGCGGGTCAAATGTGGGTTTCATAATATCCGCACCCGCCTCGCCACACCAAACAGTGACTCCGCCCCGCCCCGCCCTGGCAATTGGGTTTATAAATGATGATACCATCCCCAATCCGATCCAGGTGATCCGGCCCCGAGCCGATTTGATCTGCACTGGCCATTGTAGATCACTGCAATGTTGTCTTCAATTTCTTCTTTCGTCGCCTTTGGCTCAACACGCGATACAGTAGCACTACCACCCCCGCTACCATTGCATTTTCATTGCCTCTATGTTTCTTCCCAGCAGTACACGCAATACAGTAGCACTATAACTGATGTTTCTTCCTAGCAGCTTCAAACGAGGCGATATTACAGTCGCCATAGATGGAGGGATGGAGGTACGGCGGCTATGGAGAAGAAGAGAAAATAGGGAGAAGATGAAGGCGCTAGGGTTTTATGTTAAAATGTTATATATGAGGAGAGATGAACTGTTGGGATTAGATCTTAAATAGATATTTAATATGTAGCAGGTCGGGTCGCGGGGCAGATACTCTTAAAACCATACCTGACCCATACCCACTGTGGGTTATGAAAAAAAAAAACCATACCCGCCCCATAACCCGGTCATAATAAAAAAAATCCAACCCTATAGTAGCGGGGCGGAGCGGATACCCGCCGGGTACAAATCTAATTGCCATCCATAGACTAATCAACACTAATCCGCACAATTAAGCCTTAATTAGCTATAAATAACCCTAATTAGTCCTAATCAACCCTAATTAGCTATAATTAGCCCAAAGTACTCTTAATTAACACTAATTAGCCCTAACATATCTTAATAAACCCTAATTAGGTTAATTAAAACCCTAAACCCTATTAATCGTAATTAACCCCAATAACCCAGTTAATCCTAATTAGCCTTAATCACGACTAATCAACACTAATCCGCACAATTAAACCTAATTAGCCCTTATTAGTACTAATCAACCCTAATTAGCTATAATTAACCCAAAGTACTCCTAACTAACACTAATTAGCCCTGACATATCTTACTAGACCCTAATTAGATTAATTAAATCCTAAACCCTAATTAACCCTAGTTAACCCTTATTATGAACCCTAATTACCCTACTTATCATATTTTAACCTACCAATCATAATTACCCTACTTAACCCTAGTACATCCCTACTTTATCCTAGTAAGCCTTGTACATCCCATAATTAATCCATATTGCCCAGAGATGTTTCAATTACTTGTTGTTTATAAACCTTGCATTATGAATATTTGTTGTTGTTTTGCGAAGTCCATTGGCAATGAGACGGTTCAACTCGTTGCCAATGAATTTTATTTAAAATGGAATTGGTAACATATGCAACGATCTTTCTGTAATTTTGATATTTCGGAAAGATTCTTGCATATGTTACCAATTTCTGAACGCATGCATGCATAAAAATCCTTAGTTCCCGTTCAAAGGTATCGTTACAAAGTAATGCTCTGTAATGAGCCTTTGGATGTCCAGTTTGGACATGTTTTCATGTGTTTCTCTGGGTGCATACAAATCTGGTGTTCTAACATCCGTCAGACCTTGCAAGGCAAGATTAGATGAACGTTAGAACACCTAATCGATGTCGTGTACTTGGAGAAATGCGGGGAGGTGCTGCCAAATTTTCTGCAGATATAGGACTAAGCATGAGTTCTTTACTGCTTTATAAACATGTGCTTTTTTGAATGAGATATGACCACTACCTATTAGAGAACAGAAGGGATATATATAGACATGTTGTCACATTCATGCATTCATATTTACATCGACCCTGCCTAATGATTGGTCAAAATTGAAGGTGGTATATAGTACTTTATCTCAATCGTCATGTCGATCGATTGAAGTTGGATGAAAAGGAAGAATGCTTATGATTTTGAAGATTGCGTTGACAAATTTCTCAACTTTGCTTACAGGTATCCTGCACATGTTGACTTTGATAAGATAAGGTGTCATGCGGTAGATGTGAGTTATTGCATTGGAGAAAAAGATTTGAAGTAAAATAGCATCTTCGTCGATACGGTTTTATGGGTGGATATACAAGGTGGACGCAGCACGGGAAAATGATAATATTGTCGCCTAACTCGAGTAGTCAAGCTGAAGTTAGGGAGGTGGCACAATGTGATTACCGAGATATGATTATGGATGCTGGGCATGCTAATGTTGACTGGGGTGACGACCGCGGTGACGACAGCGGTGACGACAGTCCCCAACAGCCAAATGAGGGGGCTTATCAGTTTTATGAATTATTGAGAGACGCGAAAGAGCCGTTGTGGGATGGAGCTCCGAAACACACACGGTTGTCTGCGGTTAGTAGATTATTACAGTTGAAATCAGACCACGGGAAGAGTGAGAAAGAATTTAACGAGTTTGTTACCTTAATCAAAGAAATTTTGCCCGAAAGTGAAAAGCTACCCCCGTCGTACTATGACGCGAAGAAGATGATGAGGAAACTTGGGTTTAGCTATGAGCGGCTAGATGCGTGCAATAACGATTGTGTATTGTTCTGGAAAGAGAATAAGGACTTGTCACAGTGTCTAGTATGTGATCATTTGAGGTACAAACCACAAAGGGAAGAAGAAAAACATTGCATGGAAGATATTGTGATTTTTTTCGGTCACATCAAGGCTTTAGAAAATGTACTACTCCTCCAATACGGCTGCACATATGAGGGTTCACTATGAGACTCGTAGCAACGATGCTGATGTGCTGACACACCCAGCTGATAGAGAGGCGTGGAAGGAGTTTGACTGCAGTCATCCAATCTTTGCTCAGGAAGTTCAGAATGTTAGACTTGGTCTGGCAACCGATGGGTTCAACCCTTTCGGTCAGTCTAGCATGCCTTACTCCACATGGCCTGTTATTATTGTCTCGTACAACCTTCTACCAAGCATGTGCATGAAGAAACCGTATATTTTTTTGTCGTTGCTTATTCTGGGGCCGAAGAGTCCCGGCAAGGACATAGATGTGTATTTAAGGCCGTTGATTGATAAGTTAAAATAGTTATGGAATCATATAGTCAAAACATATGATGCATCCTTCAAACAGTACTTTCAGATGAGGGCTGCTTTGATGTGTAATATACATGATTTTCCCGCATTGGGAATGACTTATGACTGGAGCACACATGGGTAGAGATGTCAAAGGGCCGGGCTTGGGCCGGCCCAGCCCAAGCCCATCGGGCCTGCTGTGGGGCCGGGCCGGGGCCGGGCCAGTGGGGCTGCCAACCGGGCCGGGCCGGGCCGGGCCGGGCCTGCCGAAGGCAAACCTAGGCCCAGTCCAGGCCCTGGCCCTAGGCCCAATATCTAGGGCCGGGCCCTTTTTTTTTTTTTTCTTTCTTGTTATTCAATTTTAAATTTCATCTCTAGGCAATATTCACAATTTAACGAACCTAATCTTTATCCTTTTATTTCATTATAAGTAATATACATATATATGTATGTATGTATATACATATTTATTTGTTAGCCATTATATTTTTTATTATATGTTAAACATTTTCATACTCTTCTTGGTGAGCTTTATTAATAAAATCTTAACACATAACAATGCTGTTGGGGGGGGTAAAAGTGGAATTTTGGAAAAGGGGTGGAAGAAAGGGGGGGAAAAGCAAAAAATTCAAACAAGTGGTGGGGCCAAAACCGGGCCAGACCCGGGCCAAACCGGGCCAGAACCGGGCCGACTTCGGGCTGGGCCAAACCGGGCCGGGCCGGGCCGGGCTTTTTCGCAGAAACTGAAGGCCTGGTCCAGGCCCAGGCCCCAAGCCCGCTTGTGCTGGGCCGCTACTGTTCATGGATGGGGCCGGGCCAGCCCGGGCCGGGCCGGGCCAGCCCACGGGCCGCCCGGCCCGTTTGACAACTCTACACATGGGAAGCTAGCATGCCCTGCTTGTATGGGCGTGAACCCCGGCCATATGTTAAAGCATGGCGAAAAGCCCTTGTGGTTCGGATGACATCGAAAGCTTTTGCCACCAGACCATCAGTTCCGTAGGCAGAAGGATAAATTTGATAGGACAATCGAGCGTGAGGTTGTCATACTAGACTACCCATATGGTGAAGAAGTGCTCTCACACCTGGAGGCACTTGATACTGACATACCATACGAAAAGGGTGTGCCAGATCAGAAGATTCCAGGGTACGAGAAAGAGCACAACTAGAGGAAACATTTTATTTTTTGGGAGTTAGCCTATTGGAGGACACTCATTAACTGAAACAATGTAGATGTGATGCATATTGAGAAGAATATTTTTGATAATGTGTTCAACACAGTGATGAATGTCAAGAAAAAATCAAAAGATCACCTTAAAGCGAGAAGGGATCTACAACAGTTGGGTCTACGCCGTGAATTGCATCCTAGGACAGTCAGTGGGAGGACAATACTTTTGAAAGCACCTTACTGTCTAGACAAGAAACAAGTGGAGAAGGTCTGTCAGTGGGTTAAGAATTTAAAGCTTACGGATGGATTTGCGTCCAACATATCTCGTTGTTGTAATGTATCAGAATGCAAGTTCTAAGGGATGAGAGTCACGACTCCCACGTATTCATGGAGAGATTCATTCCTATCGCCTTTTGGGGACTGTTGCCATGGGTCGTATGTGAGACTTTGACTGAATTATCTTATTTCTTTTGAGATATATGTTCTTTTACGATCCGGATAAGTAACATGGATATTCTTGAGAATAACATTGTGGTGACGATTTGCAAGCTGGAGAAAATCTTCTCACCTTCGTTCTTTGATTCAGTAGAGCATCTGCATGTTCACTTGGCATATGAAGCTAAGATGGGTGGACCTGTGCAATATCGGTGGATGTATCCCTTCGAGAGATAATCCTTAAATTGTTACAGTTGTTCGTTTACAGTTGATGCAAAACCTGTTATCATTGATATTCAACCTAACTTGATTCGCTAAACTTCTAGGTTCATGTTCCATTTGAAAAAAAAAAGTCCGTAATAAAGCTCAGGTTGAGGGCTCAATTGCGAAAGCTTACCTAATGGAAGAGCTTGTAAACTTTTGTAACCAATATTTTAGGCCTGATGTTGATACAAGGTTAAATCAACTACGCCGAAATGACCCCGGATCAAGCACAAATTTGGAAGGACAATTGTCAATATTCAAGCAGTCAGGTAGTCTGATCGGCCAAATCTATACTCGATGGCTAACAGATGAAGAGTACAGTGCTGCAACAATATACTCCCTTCTCAATTGTGATGAAGTTTTAGCATTCGTTGAGTAAGTTAATGTCTTAATTAAAAAAATTTCTTTGCATAATTAAAAATGTGTGATAAGCGAGTCAATTATATTGGTTTGCAGTGTTCGATGTGAAATCTTTTATCACTGATCCCGCTAGACTTGAATCTCATCAAAAATCATAATTTGTACAGTGGTTCAAAAGGCGTGTAAGTCTTTAACAAAATTAGTATACTGATTTATCCTTAATTTTTACCATCATCTACAATAGGTTCAGTCAATAGATAGACCATTAGCCTCCTGCTTGAAATTGTTAGCTCAAGGCTATAATAAACAAGCATCCTATCATGGAGGCTATATCATCAACGTGTTTAGGTTTAACATAAAAGATGATGACTGGACAAGACAAACCCAAAACAGTGGAGTCTTGGTCAACGGTGACTGTTATGATGAGAATTACATGAACTTTATAGAAAGCTAGATGAGATTGTTGAGCTAGCATATTTGGGTTCTAAAAATTGCCTGGTAGTGTTCAAGTGTACATGGTTCGATGTCACATATAGTAGAGGAATCCGTGTTAGCTCTCAAGGGATTGTAGATGTCAATGTCAAGTCGAGACTTGTATCAGACGAGCCGTTTGTGTTTGCTAGTCAAGCTGCCCAAGTCTTTTATGCGGAGGACGTCGCAAATCCAAATCTCATTGGTATACAGTTATCAAGTCCAAGAAATTGCCTGTGACAAATGACAGTAAGCTAGACACATTTCAAGCCGACCAACCACCTGTCTTGTTACATGTTGAGGTGAACAACGAGGAGGACTATCTTCATCTTCCAACAACACTTTATGTAGGAAAAGAAGTCGTAGATGATGACTCGAAAGACATGGAAAGTGTTGAAGATGATGTGACTGAGTCTACTGATAAAGATGATGAATTAAAAGCTGAAGAGGACAACCAGTCCGACAAAGAAGAGGATGACGAGTCTAGCAATGAAGATGATGATGATTCCCAAACTGAAAATGATTAACTTGTAGTGTTGTAACACCTTAAAAAATATGTAGTAGCATTTTAGTACTTGGTTCATATTTTGTTTATATACTCGGTTCATTTATATAGTACTGATGATATTTTTGTCAAATTATTGTTTTTAATGTGTTAATTTCTGTGCAATTTATCTATACGAAGTCAGTTATGGATAGAATACGAGTTATTCGTGGCAGGGGTGGATGCTGAGCTGCCTCGTCCCCGGTGGCTCCCACCTCATCATTGCCTATTGATGACGAGGCACAGAGTGCTCACGTATAGCCAATGGGGCCCCAGCTCCAGCCCCAGCCCCAACCGTTGCCCCAGCCTGATGTCGATTCCTCCCAAACATGCGCTGATTATCCTTCTTCGGTGGGTTCTACCTCAGGTATAATTGATAACGGTGTTTAGTCAATTTTCGCTAGTCTTATATTTAAATTATATTTGAACTGCATTAATGTCGGTTGTTTGTAGGATCTCGACGAGGTTGTGGCCCGACACGCGGGGTACGCATCGACCCCCTGCGTAAACAGAGAGTTACGCTCAGCCAGGAGGGCCAGTAAGTAAAAAAAATCACATCATGCCTTATATTAAAATTTTTAGGTGTCTTAATTTATATTTGAACTGTATTAATGTATTTATTTACTTCTTTGGTAGGATCCTGAAGAATCAAGTGAGGATGAAGATCGGTGTTCTTGTGAAGGGCCGATTCTTCGAGCCATGGCTGTACTTGAAGTGGCTAGTACGGTGAACTATTTTTTTTCATGATAGTATTTGTTTAATTAGAATTTTTTATTTAAATTAATTTGTGTAATTGGATGCCTTGTAGGAGGGGTTTACGTTTGACTCGCCTGATCAGCATGCGCTGGGGCAGCAGGCATTTTTTGCATATATCGACAAGAATTACCTCTGATGACTGCACGATGCACGGGACCGGGCAAAGAAGATGCTGCCCAAGGGTGCCCTGATGACGGAGTTGAATAAATATCCCTCGCATTGGATATCTCCGACTGTATGGGGGCAGATAATTGATCGATGGGTTGTGGATCTAGGCTGGGACACCAAGAGTAAGAGCGGGGCCGAGAACAGATATGAGAAAGATCTGACACACATGGGGGGTCGGTGGCACACGACGTCATCCGACACAAGATTGCGGTTGAGCACCGGGACCTGGAGGAGGATGAGGTCGTAGCTCTGACGTATAGTCAGACGCACATGAGGAAGAAGGACAAGGACGAGGCGCACCAGGCAGGGGACTATGTTTTAGATATTGTCCGGCGGATCGATGTAAGTTCGAGTCAATTTGTTTAATTTGTTAAATTTTTGTCTTTCTATTCAATGTTTGTTACGTTAATGCCCTAACATATCTTTAAATCACTATTTTTGCAGGCCTCGTATGAACAACTTAAGGGGTCCGAGCAACAGTCCGGACAGCCATCAGCGTCCACTAGTACGGGTACGAGTACTGAGGCGTTGAAGCGATGGTTGTATACACCAGAGGTCGTCAATAGGCCGAAAGGCCGCATACACAGCCTATCTAGTACGATTGCACGTGCCGTGATAGGAGCGTCCTCACCCCCTGCTGCCCATCCATAGACACCGGCTGCGCAGCGTTCGTTGGACGAGGAGGAGATCTAGCGCATTGCTACGGTGGTGTTTAGGATGATCAGGGATCAGGATCAGCAAGGCACTGCTGATAGACATGCCGAGTCGCCTCCGGATCAGTAGGATCCAGATCCGGGACTCGGCAACCCCTAATGAGCCCCCTCTCGTGCCCTCCCAGCTTGTACCCCCTCCCGGCTTGTACTTTTCTCCCCTCTTCTAACCAATTGTATCGGTTCCCGACTTGTACATTTTATTTTTCATTATACTAAACATTTTTTAAAGTTATATATAGTTATTTTGTGTCTATTGTTGGGTTAAATAATTGCTGATCGATCGGAAATTATTTAACCCTAATGTGCATTTGAGGATTGTGCCTTGTTGTTGAGGCTTGATTTTTTTATTATAGATTTGAGCATTAAAAAATAATAAAAAAATTATTTAAAAAATTTGACTTTTAGCAATTGATTAATTCCGTCGCTAAAGAGTATACCTAAGTTTGAACTTCTAGCAATGGATTAACATATCTTTCTATTCAATGTTTGTTATTCATTGGCTTATTACTAGTCTGGAACTGGCACACAATCACCCGTTAGTAACCCCTTCTAAGGTGAGTCTGCTGCATCAACACAAGAAGATGGGTAAGGTCACAAGGAGCCTAATTCACACAATGAGCAATGCGCGGATAGGACCTACCGACATAGTTAATGCTTGTTGAACAGGCTGGGGGAATTCAAAATTTAAACTTTAACACAACAAACATTCGTAACGCGATACGAACCCAAAGACGAGCCGCGTATGACCTTAATGATGCTCAATCCACAATGAGCCTATTGAAGCGGATGCAGATGAAGGACCCGCAGTTTACCTTCGATTATAAACTTGATGACGAGCATCGAGTTAGCATAATTTTTTGGGTCGACGGTTGTTCGAGGCTAGCTTATAAGCATTTTGGGGATGTCGTGACCTTCGACACCACATACCGTACCAACAAGCACTCGATGCCGTTCGCTCCTTCACAGGCGTCAATCATCATTATCACTCCATCCTGTTCAGGTTCGCCTTGTTAAGGTACGAGAGCAGAGTTCTTTTGAATGGTTTTTTAGGGCATGGCTGGAGGCCATGAACAACAAAGCACCCAAAGTAATCATCACCGATCAAGATTTGGCAATGAAGAAGGCTATTGCTACCGTCTTACCAGATACTCGATACAAATTGTGCACTTGGAACATAAGCAACAAATATCCTGAATGTCTGTATCACGTGTATGCAAAAGTATCCAGACTTTAAACAGGATTTTGAAAAGTGTGTTATTAAGTTGTTATCGATTGAGGAATTATGGAGAGGTGGGAAAAGCTTGTTGAGGATTACTCATTGCAAGACAACGAGTGGCTCCAGCACTTGTACGAGCTCAAAGAGCAATGGATTGACGTTACACGAGGAGGTATTTTTCTGCGGGCATGAAAACGACGGGCAGGAGTGAATCTATGAATGCCACGTTCGATGGCTATGTGGGTACATCTACCAATTTGAAGAGTTTCTTCACATCCACACAAAAAGCGGCTGCCTTGTTATTTGTGAAAGAAAGGGCTACAGACTTTGCAACCACGTACAAACAAAGGAGAAGGTTGCTTGAGACCCCGCTGGAGCTGAACGATGCCAAAGTCTATACAAAGGAGATCTTCATGCTATACCAAGTAGAGCTACGAAAATCGGGACGATACAGTATAAAAAAGGTGGCAGAAAAGTCTACGAGTGAGTACAAGGTTTATTTGCACGTGAATTACCTCGTCCCTGAGAAGTTGTGCAGAATTTATACGGTGAGCCATGACACATTGACGGACTCAGTAACATGTGTTTGCAAGAAGTTTGAGTTCCATGCATCCCGTGTAGACACATTCTGCAGTTTTTCACCCAGAAGAATATCAGGACAATCACCTATAAATATGTCCTGCCATGGTGGATGAAAGGTGCAAACAGGTTGCACGGTACCATTGCCTTTCCGAAGCACCCGTATACTGACTTTGAAGAATCAAAGACGTTGAGGTATAATCATCTGGTGACAATGTTCACTCGTTTGTCCTTAAAAGGTGCTGCTATAACGGCCAGATATAAACATCTCCTCGAGGTAGCTCAACAACAAGAGCCATCGTCGACCAGTTGGAAGTAGCTTCAGTCAGCAATGCAGTTGACACTGACCTATAACGGGATTAGAAGATGACGAGCCGGGGGAGGAAGATATCCGGCCTTTGGATCCAATTATATCGCAAATGAAAGGCCGCAAGAGATCTACGCGGATGAAGAGCTATGTTGAACAAACAACTCAACCTAAAAAATTGAGAAGGTGTGCACTGTGCAACAAAATGACCGACCATGACAAGCGGAACCATTACAAGGCATTGGGGATAAGTCCAGGGGGGTTTGCAAGACGAGGAAGAAGATGACGCTGAAGATGAGGAAGAAAAAGCTGCAGTGGACCTTTAGTCTAATGAAATTTTCTTATAATAATCTTTCATAAGCCATCAAGTATGTATAACTTTTGTAATAATGTTTTTTGTAATTTTTTTTCTAATAATCTTTTGAGAGCCTGTAATGTTTTTTCTAATAATCCTTTGAGAGCCATCAAATCTAAGTTTCTCTTTTTTTTATTTGTTCTGTCCGCTACAATGTGTAGCGGACGGCGCAGCAGAATCTCTAAACTCCAACACTTAAAAAAAATTTTGTTTTCTACACGTCTGCTACACTGTGTGGTAGGCGACGCAGCAGTAACTTTAAAGTTCAACACTTAGAAAATTTTTGGGTCTATGAATCTCTAAACTCCAACACAGAAATTTTTTTGTTTTCTATACGTCCGCTACACTGTGTAGCAGACGGCGCAGCAGACTCTTTAAAAAAATTTTGGGTCTATGGACATCCGCTACACTGTGTTGCGGACGGCGCAGAAGTAACTTTGAACTCCAACACTTAAATTTTTTTTGGGTCAATGAATCTCCAAACTCTAACACTTAGAAAATTTTCCGTTTTCTACACGACCGCCACACTATGTAGCAGACGGCACAGCGGAATCCCTAAACTCCAAAATGAGCGTCCGCAACATGGTGTAGAGGACGGTGCAACACTATATTTGAACTCACACTTAGAAAAAAATTTGTTCTATGAGCGTCCGCTACACTATGTAGCGGACGCTGCAGCAAAAATAATTTATAGGACTTATCCCCATTTTGTTTCCCACCATTCAATCATTCTCAATGAGAGCAAAAAACCACACAAACAATGCTATCTCAAAGCAAATCTAATCAAATCAAGACAAATCAAATGTCAACTGATTTCAATACAAATCAGTCAAATCAATCATCTTCAACACAAATCAAATCAAACCAATCAAATCAAATCAAATGACAGTTTTCATAAAAATAATCAAGATTTATTGAAAAAAACTGATTCGAATGTTACAATGTCAACTGGGGTCCTCATCTTCAGCCGGATTCTCGTCCTTAGACAGATTTTTAATATACCTAACCACTCTACGCCGGCCTTTCATAATTTGCCAAGCTATCCTATATCTGAAGCCTTCTACGCATTCTTGGTTCCAGATGGTCGCCTTGAGGCTCTCAAACTAGAGGTGTCAAAGGGCCGGGCTTGGGTCGGCCAAGCCCTGGCCCAGAGAGCCAAAAAAAGGGTCGGGCCATTTAAGGCTTCGGGCCCTGGAAACCGGGCCCAGGTAGGGCCCAAATCAATGAAATAAAGGCCCTGTCCAGGCCCAAGCCCTAGGCCCTAACTTTAGGGCCGGCCCAGGCCCTTTTTAAAAAAAAATTGTGCTGCAAAAATATTAATTCACAAAATAAATGAAATCGATAGGCCCTAAATCATTCAATATCTCTCTCGTGGCTAATGAAGTGCCTTAGAGCTCTACTTTTACTCTATTTGAGAATATTGATTTGCTACAAAGAGTAATTTTGTTCACAAAAAGACAATCTTTTCACAGGAAAAAAATATAACTTTTAGTCATGAAGGTTTTTTGTTTTCTAAACTCAACAATGGATACCTAAAAAACTGTTTTTCCAATGATATCTCTAAAAATTTCACTCAAATATACCTCTAGCTTTGCATTTTCATAGTATTAAGTATCTCATTAGAAGCATGCATCATTAGACCACTTTTACCATGAACTTTTCTGTACTTTCTGGAGTTATGTTCCTAATTTTTATTGCCTAATTGTGTTGACTCTAGTTCTTAGACAAACAAACATATATTTTCTCTTCATAATTCCATGAAACTAATATAGAGGAGCCTTGTAAATAAAAGTAGATAAAGAAGTAGAAACCATCATCAGGAGCTGAAAAAAAAATGTGCATGTCCAAAACGTTAAATAAAAAGAGAAAAATATGAGGTAGAGAGAAAATGAGGGGCGAGAAAAAGGGGAAACAAAAAAAATGTAAGTAATACAAAATAGTTTAGGGCCAGATTTAGGGCCAAATGGCAGGGCCAAAATAGGGCCGAAAAGAGGGCTAGAACCAGGCCGAGGGCCGGGCCTGACCCGGGCCTTTTCAGGGTAGGGCAGGGCCGGGCCAAATTTGTAAAATATTAGGCCTGGCCCAAGGCCCTACGCATTAAGGCCAGCACTATTCACCTTTAAGGCCGGGCCAGCCCAGGCCGGCTCGCGGGCGGCCCGACCCTTTTGACATATCTATCTCAGACTGACAAATGTAATCCATGTACATGCAGACGAATACGCCGCAGTTGGAAGTATTATGTTGTTTGGGCCTCCTCTTCTTCAATCCGAATTGGAGCTTTGGCCGCGCCAGTACTCTTACATCACCGATAGAGTGGACCATGGCTCAAAATAGATTCTGCGAGAAACAGAAAACGGCGTAAGACACGAGTTAACATTTACAATTGGAAAGTTACAATATGCATTAAACAACAATCGTAAGATTACCATAGCATCCAATTGGGATTTGTACATCCGCAACACAGACATCTTGATGGTATCGTCGTGGAGACTGTCGATGACTGATACGACCTTCTGTGTTGGTTCATAGCAAACCAAGTATCAGTGGCTTTTCCAAAAAAATAGGATTAGAAACACGTCGGCAATCCTTGCGCTCACTAGACTATCCCTAGGAAGATACGCTCGTAGGTTAGCGGACGGTCTCCACTTGCTCAACTTTTTCTTCCCCCTTAGCTCGACCCACTCATGCCATTCAGATACTAGGATGTTGTGAAAAAAAGCATCCACCATAAAATGTGTGGATACTCGTTCAGCCGCTCCCGACCCCTTTGCTTCAGAATCTCCACATAGGTCGAGATGACATTGTTATCTAACCAATCCCCCAGAGCCAGCGAGGCCATTTATACCCACAAGCAACAATAATCCATGCCATTCGGGTGATCCACACTATACAACGCTTTGTCTTGGGGGTCCCGCTAAAATAACGAGCTCGAATTTGTTGGCGTTTATGCTGCTTTAAGGGCTTCAATGGACTCCCTTTACGATATTGCCCTTGGGGGTCGACCGGGGAATATTACCCTCCTTCGGGGGGTCAACCGGGGGATATTGCCCTCCGGGGGTGCTAGATGGTCCCGCCCACGAGACAATGGGCAGTGTCTCGGATAAACTGATGTTTCTAAAATCCCAGTCCTGCATGACTTGACTCTGAGAGAAGGGTAGGAGTTCCGAGTCCCGGAACAAAGAGAACGAAGGCGCACTATACTCATCCCACGGTGCTTGAGCCTGTCCCACGGTGCTTGGCAGTCCCCAATCACCACCCATTCCCACTACAGAGGGACCACCAACTCCCTGGCTCACCCCCGATGCTTGTCCTGAGGGATCACCGTATCCCTCGTGTAGATAAGGAGGCTGCCACCCCAGATAACCCATTCTCGGGCTAACGCCCGAAGGCTATCCCAATGCTTGGGGAAAATAATTTTCGCAGCCAAACACCAACGCATCAGCATGTTGGCGAAGCTCCTCACTCATTGCATCCACCAAATCCTTCTACTCGCTCAACTTCTGCAAGAAGGCGAGCGAGGCATTAACCTACAATCCAAAGAGATAATAAATAAGTAACTTCAAACACACACTTAGAATAATCAAATTCAATTAAAAGAACTTGTTGGGCAACTTACCAGATCGTATGCCATATGATCATCAATCTAACCCCTAGGGTGGTACTTCTCCCCGCGTTCAGACCTTACTGGGACTACTCTCCTCCAGGTGATGCGGTAGTACCACTTATTTTACTGTCCGATGCTGATCACGGGGTCAGGCTCCTACACAATGGCCGCCAGTGTGTCCTGCCAAGAACTCCAAACCTCTATTTCAGCCACGCACAATTCATGAGCATTTGCCTTACCAAACTATCCGACACCCGTTGGGTTCCTGTTAACCCTCATATCTGGGGCATAGACTGGCAACCCCTGTAGGCAATCAAAATGGTGCATTGCTCCGTCTGGCAGTTGCCACTCTGCAACCTCGAAGTGGATCAAGGGTGTGCGCTGCAACTCGGAGAGTGTGAAGATGAATGACTCTCCCACCCGTCGCTCCAGACGTCTATACGGTGCCCAACGCATTTGGCCCGGAGATAGCGAGTCGAACTCCCCTCGATAGTAGGTAATGTTGTGATGGGGATCGTCTCTCCTCAGGTAGTGGCTCTCTTTTCTGCTGTACTTCCAAGCGCACAACCGAGGCCACACATAATTTGTTTCGTCCCTACTCCTGGGTGCGCCAGAAGCAAAGTGTTCATAAGACCACACCTGAGGACAAAGACAAATTATATATAGTGTCGCCATTTCTGATTCAACCAAAAAAACCAATAACGTAATCAATATTTATATGATATACCTACAATAGCGAAAGACATGCACATATAGCTTTGGAGTCAGGCCTCGTTACCTTGTGCAGTGCTCGGTACAGGTACGCTAGAGTTGCTACACCCCAGGCATAATCCCCATCCTCCCGAAGGTTACCCAACAACGGTAAATATTTGACGCTGACCATATTCTTTGACGTCATTAGGAATAGAATTGCCCCCATCACCCACAAGAGGAAGGCCAGTGTGTACAGCACAAGCATTTCATCCGTGTAGTTTTTCGAAAGAACCTTATAGGTATCTAGCAACCACTTCAACTTGATACAACCAGTGCTAAATTGATCCTCAGGTATCGAAGTAAAGAAGTCCTTAGCGGTTCTCTTATTCATTCCTTTCGACAGGGGAGCTATTACCGGCCACCCCGACACCGGTACCCTAGATGAACCCTACATCTTCTAGCGTAATTGCCATCTTTCCAAGCGGGAAGTGAAACGTTCTACGCTTCAACAAGGGCACCTATTAAGTGCCAGTCAAGGAGTTGAAAGATCTGCCCATGCGTGAAAATCCCAAACCCAATTCCACGCAATAATCTTTTCTGGTATTTGTTCAATTTTCATAATTTGAAATTATCGGATACCTCTACTGTGTTGAGAAGTTCTCTTTTCTACGAATAAATAAATACAATTTAAGCAAAGCTATCGGTGTACAATGTTCATGAGAATAAAAAAAGTTGATAAAATAAGTATCTTACTTCACCATCCCATATGAGCGTACTGATATGGTTTGTTTGGTCGTATAATATGGAGGGATCTTCTAGTCTAGAGTTAAAATCCATTTTTTGCAACTAAAATTATGGAAGAATGAAAGCTTTTATCAAACGCTCACACAATGCATAACAAAGCACATGCATAATATATACAACGCTAGCCTATATATATATATATATATATATATATATATATGGGGCCGATCCCCACCCACCAGTGGATAATATCCACCAAACCGCAACAATTTGTTACGGTTTGCAATCATGATTTTTTGTGAAAGCCCCACCCCACCACCCCCAACCTTTTTGTTTCTTTTTTCCGTGGGCCCCCCACCCCTTCCCTTTTTTCTTTCTTTTATTTTTTCCTCGCGGCCCCACCCCCTCCCCAAACCGCAACTCCTTGTTGCGGTTCCCCTTTTTTTCTTTTTTCCGTGGGCCCCCACCCCCTTCCCTTTTTTCTTTCTTTTCTTTTCACTTTTCACTCCGCGGCTCCACCCTCGCCAAACCGCAACAAGAAGTTGCGGTTTTTTTTCTTCTTTCCTTTTTTCTTTCTTTTTTGGGGCGTTTTTACCTACTCAAATCTCACCATCTACGTCTTCATTCCTCACGCGGCCCCCATGCACCAAGCAAGACCAGATTCTCTCCATCTAGGATTCCCGAAGAAAGACAAGAAAGTTGCGCACCAGTTTTTCTTTTCACTTTTCACTTCCGCGGCCCCACCCTTTGCGGTTCACCTTTTTTTTATTTTTTTCCATGGCCCCAGCCTCCCCAAACTGCAACAAGAAGTTACGGTTCACCTTTTTTTCTTTTTTTCCGTGGCCCCACCCTCCCCAAACCGCAACAAGGATTTGCGGTTCCCTTTTCGCCCCCACCCCCCACGCCCCCACCCCCGAACTGCAACTCCTTTTTACAGTTCTCTGTGGCTTTTGTGGCCCCCACCCCCGTTCCTTTTTTTGTTTTCCTTTCTTGTTTTATTTTGCGTGTACTTTTTTGTTTCTTGTGCGTGGCCTTCCACTTTTTTCTTCATGTCCCTCACCCCCAACAACACTTTGCCCCCCTCCAAGCAACAGCCCCCTCCCAACGACACTTGGCTTCTCCCCATAAAAATTTGCCCCCAGCACGACACTTGGCTTCACCCTGCTTGCCCCCACGAATAGAGAAAGAGAAAGAGAAACCCATGAGTCTGTGATGTTCAGACTCACGGGTCTTCTTTCTTCTCTTTCCCTCGCTTTTCTCTCTTTATAATCCGTTCTCCCCAATTCTTTCTGGACAAAACCCTCTCTTTCATTCTACATCATCTTTCCTAACTCTTTCTTCCATCTTCTTCATACTCCAAAGATTATCTGCATAATCTTCACGATAACGTAAACAAAAATATTCTACGGTCAAAAATCGGTGGATAACCGCTAGAAGATTAAAATATATCAAGTTTAAAATAAGTAAGTATTTCGAATTTTCTTATAATTCATTGTTAATTTCAAATTGTTCTTACCATAATTGTTCTTACCAGTAGATTGTTTAAATTGTGTTATACTTACATTGTTCTTACCATAATCTCAAATTCGTGTTTTTTAGAGTTTAAAATTATGGATTGAACTAGCTTTTGGGTTATGTGTGTTTAATGTGAATACGAAACGTAATTGTCGCTAAAGGTGAAAACTTAATTAGACAGTTTTTCACGAATTTAAAAAATTAGCTAGAGCTAGATTTTGCCAAAGTGCAAAAAAGACACCCTACTTATTTTTAAAAGATCTATATCAGAAATAAATTTCAAACTTTTCCAAAGACTGGAAAGGGTTAACTGATACGCACAACCTTGTAACTTTGCAGTATAATTTAAAATATCAAGCTAGCGTGATTTCGCGCAAAACTTTTATGAGAACCCTAGGATGTTGGGAAGTTCTATTTTCCAGGAATTTGGGCCATTCCGAAGTTGTTAACTATTTTTTGGCCGAACGGGCTTTTAAGCGCTCGATCCGGACATCGGTTTGGAATTTTTGGGCGAAACTTTTGTAAAATACTTTTTAGATCAAGAATGATTTCAGGAGGCTTAAAATAGCATTTTAAAGCACTTTTGAGATTTTCTGAAGCCAGGGGGATTTTTTGAAGCACTTTTGAGATTTTCTTAGTCCAGAAATGTAATTAAAACACCTAAAATGTTGTTTTTTTAGTGTGAATACGAAATGTAATTGTCGCTAAAGGTAAAAACTTAATTAGACAGTTTTTCACGAATTTATAAAACATAGCTAGAGCTAGATTTTGCCAAAGTACAAAAAAGAGACCCTATGTATTTTTAAAAGATCTGTATCAGGGAAAAATTTTAGATTTTTCCATAGACTAGAAAGGGGCTAACTGATACGCGCAACCTTGTAACTTTGCAGTGTAATTTAAAATATCAAGCTAGCGCCATTTCGTGTGAAAATTTTATGACAACCCTAGGACGTTGGGAAGTTCCATTTCCCAGGAATTTGGGCCATTTCGAAGTTGTTAGCTATTTTTTTGGCCGAACGGACTTTGAAGCGCTCGATCCGGACACCGGTTTGGGATTTTTGGGCGAAACTTTTGTAAAATACTTTTTAGATCAAGAATGAATTCAGGAAGCTTAAAATAGCATTTTAACTAGCGTCTTTTGAGATTTTGAGATTTTCTGAAGCCAGGGACATTTCGGTAATTTGCCACCCCGAGTGAGGTATTTTGGTAATTTTTTCGGTAAAGTTTTTCAAAGGACTTTTTAGTCCATAAATGATTGTAAAACACCTGAAAGGTTATTTTGAAGATGATTTGGGGCGTTAGGGTGCTAATGAACCCCCGGGGCCATTTCGATAATTTGTCGCTCAGCGGGGGTATTTTGTAGAGGTGTCAAATGGGCCGGGCTTGGGCCGACCCAACCCAAGCCCATCAGGCCTCGAGCAAAACGGGCCGGGGCCAGGCCAAGGGGGCTGCCAACCGGGCTGGGCCTGGCTCTGGGGATATCTAGGCCCGGTCCAAGCCCAGGCCCTAGGCCCAACATTTAGGGCCAGGCTTGGGCCGGGGCCGGGCCCAAATGTTTTGTTATTTTTTTTGGCATTTTCTTGTTATTCAATATTTAGCGGCTACTTTCAAAAGAGCCAGCAGATTAAGTCGCAAACTACATATGTTAAGTATGATATCCACACACAAATACACACAGATACCGGGAGAGAGACAGAGAGAAATGGACCTCAGGGCCACCAACTTCATGAACCCTAATGGCCTTGACCATTTTTGCTGTTGCTGATACAGAGAGTGCTCTCACTAATGGCTTGGTATTACAATAGTTATTGCAGCAAACTTGTTGAAAAAGGGGTGATTTTTTGTGATGAAGGCCAGTCACAAATGGGTTCAAGAGCAAAGTGTGGAAGTGATGAAGAAGTCCCAATCTTGATCCACCCATAAGTCAAGTTAGCTTAATCCCCATGTTGCTATTAGAAATGGTCAAACGCGTCCCTTTATTTCTTTACCTCTTTTTTTTTCATTTTTTATTCGTACACGGGCTTGTTGGAAGAAGAAAAAAAACAATTCTCTCACCACTTTGACCCGGGCCAAAATCGGGCCAAACCCGAGCCGGGCCTGACCCGGGCCAACCCTGGCTTTTTTCGGGCCGTTCTTCTGGCCGGGCCAAACCCGGGCCAGAAAGGGGCCGGGCCGGGCTGGGCCGTGGGCCGCCCGGCCCATTTGACAACTCTAGTATTTTGGTAATTTAACATTGTAAAATTTTTCGAATGACTTTTAGTTCGGGAAGGGGTGTAAGACACCTGGAAAGTTATTTTTTCCAGTTGTTCTGAGATGTTTGTTGGGGCAATGGCTGTCAAGGAGTATTTTGCATAAATTGGGGGGTGTTTTGGTAACTTTGCCCCTTAAAATACCATGACAAAATATTTGGTATATAATTGACGTAATACATTTAAAAAGTGATTTTAAAGCAGTTTTGTGGTGTTGGTGGTGTAGCGGCCATCAATTTTAGGGAACTAGAGTAATTAAGCGTTCGGAGTGGTGGGAAGTGAGGAATTGTTTTAATACATTGAAATAAGTAAGTCACTCAGGCATGAGCCAATCGATTCAACAAACTTTCCTGTTTCGGGAGTCGTAAGTCACTCTGATATGAGAATGTTGGCGTCGGAGATAGATATTTCGAACTGGGTCATGGACGCTTACATAGATCTACTCCGTGTTAGAGAGCTAAGTAATAACCCCTCCCAAACTCTCAAGCTCAACATGTATCCCTCTTTTCTAGTCACCCTCTTGGTGAATAACATGAAGGACTTCACAGCATGGAGGAGGATGCGAGGGACAAGCAAGGGTGAATGGCGACCGTCTGCAAACGTGCTTGCCTACTTGAACTCCGTCTATCAATGTCACGCATCTGAGGCAAACCTAATCATGATACCTTGTCTTCACGGGTGCCACTTCTTCCTATTAGTTCTCCATCCAGCGAACAAAACGGTCCACATATACGATAGCCTAAGGGAAGACGAACCTGGTCGGCAGCTGGCGGAGATGTACTCCACGTACATCAATGTGGTGGTTAGTTTATATTTCTTGACATTCGGTCATAGTCTATTCTTCTTTTTACGTAAGCTTGATAACCTTTTTTACTGTTGGATGCAGACTACTATCATTCCACTAGCGTGCCGATACAATAAGGGGGAAGCCATCACGAGCAAGACAATGATAGAGCCTTGGACGGTTGTGATGATACAAAATCGACCAAAGAAATATAACAGTCATGATTGCGGGATTTACGTCCTCAAGTACATGGACTACATAGCTCGATCGGATGTGCTGGAATATACGTCGTGGTCTCGAAGGGATGCATTGACGTTTAGATATCGGATAGCCTGGGAGCTGAAAAAGGGTGTAGCTAGACGCCTTCCTTACCATTCCCCTGAGATGTAGTTGACGTTCGTATGGATTATTATTACTATTGTTGGATTTTGGATATTAAGGTTTCAAATTGAATTAGCCTTATTTTTACCTTAGAATTATTTTGGACAATTGGCTAACTAGCGTGCCTAAGGTGTAATGAGCAAAAAAAACGTGAAAAAAATAGCCTGCCTAAAGTGTGCGCGAATAGGCGCGTCGTAGGAAAACCCAAAAACTAATTTGTCTCGTTTTTCGCCGAAATTCATAGAAATGGGCTAACTAGCGTGCCTAAGGTGCAATGAGCAAAAAAAAGTGACAAAAAGAAGAACAACTTTTTTTCCAACCTAACAATTGGGCGCTAAAGTGTGCGCGAATAGGCGCGTCGTAGGAAAATCCAAAAAATAATTTGTCTCGTTTTTCGTAGAAATTCATATAAATGGGCTAACTAGCGTGCCTTAGGTGCAATGAGCGAAAAAAAAAGTGACAAAAAAAATTACAACATTTTGCTCAAGCTAAGCATTGGGCGCCAAATTGTGCCCGAATAGGCGCGTTGTAGGAAAATCCAAAAAATAAATTGTCTCGTTTTTCGCCAAAATTGATAGAAATGGGCTAACTAGCGTGCCTCAAGTGCAATGAGCGAAAAAAAAGTTACAAAAAAAATTACAACATTTTGCGCAAGCTAAGCATTGGGCGTCAAAGTGTGCCCGAAAAAATTACAAAATCTAACTCTAGCTATTTTTTATAAATTCGTGAAAATTTATAATTTTGACGCCCTAAAAAAGAGCTATTTTGGAATCTTTCGAATGTAATACCCCGATTTGTAAAAACGTAATTTTGACGCCCTAAACACGAATTTTAGACTATGGTAAGAACAATTTAAGCGTAACACAATTTAAACAATCAATTGGTTAGAACAATTTGAAATTAACATTGAATTATAAGAAAATTCAAAATACTTACTTGTTTTAACTTGATATATTTGAAGAAAAATTCACCGATCTTCTAGAGGTTATCCATCGATCTTCTAGAGTAATTTTTTTTTTTTGTATTATTGTGGATATTATGTAGGTGAGATATGGAGAATGAAGAGAGTGGAAGAAAGGGTTCGGGGAGAAGAGATTTTAAAGAGAGAAAAGTGAGGAAGAGAGAAGAAAGAAGACAGAGAAAAATTATGTCCGTGAGTGAGCAGTAGTTAATCAAAGGCTGTGAAGAAAGAAAAAAATGGCAGAGTCAAAGGCTGTGAAGAAAGAAAAAAGATGGCAGAAGACTGCGCGGCCAAGCTTTGAGCTGGAAAAAGGAAGGGGGGGCCACGAACGAAAACAAAAAAGGAACAGGGGGTGGGGTGGGGGCCACGAAGAAAACAAGAAAGGAAAACAAAAAAGGAACCGGGGGTGGGGGCCCACGGAAAAAAGAAACAAAAAGGTTGGGGGCGGGGCTTTCACAAAAAATCATGATTGCAAACCGCAACAAATTGTTGCGGTTTGGTGGATATTATCCACTAGTGGGTGGGGATCAGCCCCCATATATATATATATATATATATATATATATATATATATATATATATATATATATATATATATATATATATATATATATATGTGACAAACACCAGCACATCATCAATACATAATTAAAACCGTGCATAAAACGCAATACTCATCAGAATTCTGGATTATGAACAATTAAAGGATTGGTTTGTGAACTTACGTGATTAATTAGACGATTAAATGACTTATTGGAAAGGAATTGCACAGATCTGCTTGCTAACGCCGCTGAAAAAATTTGTGAGTAAAAATAACAGAGAAGTTTTTCAAAATTATGTTCTTGGGTAAATACATGAAACATCCGCAACTAAATGTAGCGGACAGTCTTTCTGCCACATTATGTAGTAGACGTGGTGGATAAGGACAAAGTGACAGCCGTAACAGTCATGGGGAGTCAAAATTGATGGGACATTGACTGAGTCCTGTCAGTCAAAAGGTTGTCCACTACACAGTATAGCGAACGACTGACAGCTTTTAAAAAAAAAAAAGATCTGAGCTAGACGGCCAGATCGCGTTAACAATTTTTCCTATTTTGCTAGCGCTATCAACCGATCGCGTTAACAATTTCTCCTATATATATATATATATATATATATATATATATATATATATATATATATATATATATATATATATATATATATATATATATATATATATACATACATACATATATATGTATATATAAGTCGAAACTAAGAGAATGTAACACTTTCTTTCCTACTTGGCATGTCTTCTTTTTTGCCATTTTCTATTTAACCAATCACATAAGTTTCACTTTTCTCTCTCTTTCACGTCAGCATGTCCCATTAATTTAAAAGCAAATATATATCTCTCTCTCTCTCAATTTTAAATTTATATCTCATTCTAATATATATCTCATTCAAATCTTGAAATTTTCCTATTTTTACACAAGTCTAATATATTTTCACAATCTAACAAAATTAATCTTCCTCCTTTTACTTTATTATAAGTCATATAAAACTTGTGTGTGTGTGTGTGTGTGTGTATAGAAATAATTATCTTTTATAGTGTATTTCTCTTATGTCATAAAACTTTTTATACTGTTCTAGGTGAGTTTTATTAATAAAAATTTCAGCACATAAATTATTAATATTGTTACTAAAAATGGTAGAAAACTCATAAAAAGGTAAAAATAACAATATTTGTTATTATTATTCGACATATAAGTACAAGCTTTCAATTAGCCGTTATTGATCCGTGTGCAATGCACGGGGTTAATACTAGTATTAATGATAATTCACAAGTGTTACGCCCCTAAAATTATTTATTCCTGGAGCGTAATTGGTCGAATTATCAGAATTCGGAGGAAACCTTAAGGTTATCAGAAGTCTCCCAAACGAAACAGAAAATCTTAAAATATCAGAAAAACGGAGTCAGAAAACCTTTAATTTTATCATAAATCTCTCAAACGGTCAATCAGAGCATATACTAATAATTCGCAAAATACATCAATATCTGACATACAGGCCCAAAGTTTTATACAATCCAAAATTTTTCCAGCATAGAGTTTCAAAACGAAACCTAAGTAACACTAACTTGTCTTAGTTGTTACAGTTAAATGTCAATACTAACTCTGAAATAAGGTAGCTAACTCTTAGTCACACAGTTAGCCCTTCGAATCCGAAATCCCACCTACTAATGGAATGAGCCAAATGCCCATTAAGGTCGCTCATAGAACCAATCAAACAAAACAAAAATATCAGAGAAACGATCGAAAGCACAAAATATTTTGACAGAACGGATAATAAAACCAGATTTCAAATGTCAAAATATATCTGAAAGACAAGATTTCAAAGACAGACCAGTTTTAACTGAACAGAGGTCAGACTAGATATCAAATGCCAAAATTTATGTGAGTACGGAGACAAATACTAAAGAGCCATCAAACCAAGTATCAAATGCCAAAATATATCTGAATACGGAGACAGACACTAGCAGCCAAAATATCAAATGTCAAAATATATCTGAATACGGAGACAGACACTAGTAGACCAAATATCAGATATCAAAATATATCTGAGCGCGGAGACGGACACTAGAGTGCCATTCAGAAAGTGGTCACATACGTCGTTCCTGACATATGAGGCCGGTTCAGAAAGTAAGATCGCGATCTCTAGCTCAACTCCCCTGAGCTAACCCACGTTTCAATCCACGTGGGTAAGTCGAAAATAAGTCACATACACTATGACTTGACTCATAAAGTCACCTAAACAAAATTCCAAAATAACCGTTATCAAATATTGGACATTTCAAACCATATTCAAAGGTTTCAAAATAACATTATCAAATTACGGACTTGTCGAACAATAAGTAGAGTATGCGAAATAATAACAATCATAAATCACTGAAACGAGCGATATCAATATTTCAAATTCTGAGGTCAAACAAATTTGACGGATTTTTGATTTTCACAAATCATAGAATTAACAACAAGTCATTCTTAACAAAGTTCAAAACAAAAGGGAGAAGAAGAATCACTTATCTCAATTTGAAGAAGTTCAGATTTTAAAAGAATCTAAAGACTTACATGAGTGATTGGTCCATCACTTATTTGAACTTCAAAGATTAAGCCCTTACCTTAATTAAGCCTTTGAGAAATACCAATCCTTAAGCTCCACCATAGAGCTCCCGAACTTCCCAAACCTTCTCTCTTTCACCGCAAGGGAAAAAAGAATAAAGAACCCCCAAAAAGGCTAGAAAAGGGAAAAGAAAGCTATTTATAGGGGACAAAATTTTTAAGTTTCTATTCGACCGAAATAGTTTTCAGTCGACCGAATCCAACATAAGTGAAAATAGTTCAATTTTTTTTTTTTTGCATTTGACCAAAAACTTCAATAACTCATTTTACACAAAAAAATCTTTTCATTCGAAGCGAAACCCATTTTCATTCGAAACTAAACTATTTTCATTCGACCGAAACACCTTTAATTAGACCTAAAACACTTTTTAGTAGGCCGAAAACTTTTCATTCGACCAAAACACCTTTAATTCGATCAAAAAAAAAATTTTAGTCGGCTGAAAACTTCAGAAACTCCAAAACACCATTTTCCCTTCATTTTGATTCGAACGAAACCACTTTCATTCAACCGAAAATTTCAAAAACAATCTCAATTCATTTTCTTAATTTTAACAAAAGACCACAAACTTATTTATTCAAAAATAATAATTTCACATAAGAAAAAGAAAATTTTCGGGGTGTTACATTCTTCCCTCTTTAAAAAAATTCCGTCCTCGGAATTTAAAACGTTCCTTAATCATCGACTAACTTCTTACTTTCCAACACGAGTCAATACATTCCTCATACTATTAATTGAAATTCTGATTTCGAAACGTACATGGCTTAGCTCGCCTACAACATGGGATGAGCTAAAATTACGGCATTCAAAATTTTAACAATTGAAATCAATCTCCAATACATGACGCTTCCAATGCGCTACTCTGATAATATTTCAAACCATATACTTTACACAATTTGGATAACTCGCTTAACTTCATGCCTGAGGTGTACCTTCAAGTACTAAGCAATTTCTCATCCCATATGATGTGTTTTATGAAATTCAAACTTAATTCTTTTAACCTCCATTGTCATCACCAATCCAAAACATATTCAGATTGTTCCTCAAAGTATTTATACTTGGCTAACAAATGAAAGACACTGAATCAAGTTATTTCAATCAAAATTCAAATCATCTGAAATCAATACAATCAATACAATACCGACAGGCTCACATTATGCCATTATGCTAACACATTAAACCATAGCCTTGGTACAAAGCCTAACATTGTCACGGTTAACTTCAATCATACCCCAAAAGTAATAATCAATCTTCATACTAATTACAAGGATTTATACTCTAAAATCTTCAAATCAAAATTTACGCCCCTACAAAATCACAATGTAGCCATATCAATACGCTCTTAATAACATTTCACTGACAACTGAGTGTAACTTATAACTAAAGCTAATAAATTATTGGTACGTCTTCCTCCCAAATGCTTTACCCGCACTGTTAGACTTTCTAATATGATTACCCATAATCAAATCACCAATATCGAATATTCGAAGATTCCATACTCAAAAACATTTTATTACTTCAAACACATAATTTCTTAAGACAACATCGAGCTCAACTTCTTGCCCATATCTGTCAATCACAAAGACCACAAATTCAAAATCTAAGGCTTAACTAAATTGCAACGACATAATGTCTATGCGATTCACTAACCAAACCATGAGATTACTTAATGATCAATATTTTCCCCCATCTAATTTTATTCTGACATCAAAATCAAAACCATCAGATAACATTTGAAGCATCCTCCATCGACTTAGCCAATATGAATAACCAATAACAATAAGCACTTACTAATCATACCAAAGGCCACCTCGCTTTCACTGCGCACCCTGATATCTCAAAGCAAACCAGCTCAATCTATTATCAAATTATCACAGAGAAAAACATATTATTTTTTATTTCACATGTATCGCGCATCCACCAAAATTTAAACCTTTAAACTACCACATCATTTATATCTCTTAGTCACAGCCTTTACATGTAGCTTCTAGTTCTCAGAGTTACTCGTCGGACGATCATAATCATCCTCTTTTCTAAAGCAGTCCATCTTGGTATTATTGGAAGACAATCAGTCCAATCCATACTACCAAAATAACCTCAAAGTGTTTCATATCCAGAAAATTATGTCATTTCTTAAATATCTGAAATCAATACTGATGGGGCAGGGATTATAAATCATAAGAGTCACCACAGAATTCCATAAAGATATCTACATATAGACATGTTTCAAATTTCTAGGTTCAATACTTAGGTGCCCACAAAGGATATCGAAACAACTGACATAAAGGGGCATTATGATCTAGTAATATCAAATCTTTCTTTCAAATTTCGTACAAAATTACTGTCACCATATCAATTATTTTCTAAGATCACAACCTTTTTCCATACACTATCTGATAGAGCTACTTATGGACATCCAAAGATCATAGTCCTATCCTTCAATTATTTTCCTTGTTCAATACGAAAAATATCTGAATTCTAAAGATAATTAACATTCGTTCTATGATTGCGTACTCAACCCAAATCCAAGGTTTATAGGGAAATCTCAATCTCATAATCTAATAGGAAACAAATTTCCCAAACTTATTCTACCTTTTCAAGGTTTAATCCCAATCACATATATCTTAGGCTTAGGAGTCTATAGAATTTTAAACCTAAGCTCTGATATCATTCTGTTACACCTCAAAAACTATTTATTCCCGGAGAGAATACGGTCGAATAATCGAAATTCGGAGGAAATCTTAAGATTATCAGAAGTCTCCCAAATGAAATCAGACTTTAAAATATCAGGAAAAACTTTAAATTTTATCATAAATCTCCCAAACGGTCAATCAGAGCATATACTAATAATTCCCAAAATACATCAATATCTGACATACGGACCCAAAGCTTTTATATAATTCAAAATTTCTCCAACACAAAGTTTCAAAACGAAACCTAAGTAACACTAACTTGTCTTAGTTGTTACACTTAAATGTCAATACTAACTCTGAAATAAGGCAGCTAACTCTTGGTCACACAGCTAAGCCTTCGAATCCGAAATCCCACCTATTAATCACCTGAAAGGAAAAATCATAAGGGAATGAGCAAAATGCCCAATAAGGTCGCTCAAAGGACCAATCAAACAAAACAAAAATATCGGAGAAACGAAATTTAGGAAGCACAAAATGTTTCGACGGAACGGATAATCAAACCAGATTTTAAATGTCAAAATATATCTGAAAGACAAGATTTCAAAGACACACCAGTTTCAATTGAACAGAGGTCAGACTAAATATCAAATGCCAAAATTTATGTGAGTACAAAGACAAATACTAAAGAAAGAGCCATCAAACCAAGTATCAAATACCAAAATATATCTGAATACGGAGACAGACACTAGCAGACCAAATATCAAATGTCAAAATATATCTGATTACGGAGACAGACACTATAAACCAAATATCAGATGTCAAAATATATCTGGGCACGGAGACGGATACTAGAGAGCCATTCAGAAAGTGGTCACATACGTCATTCCTGACATATGAGGCCGGTTCAGAAAGTAAAATCGCGATCTCTAACTCAACTCCCCTGAGCTAGTCTACGTTTCAATCTACATGGGTAAATCACAAATAAGTCACATACACTGTGACATGGCTCATAAAGTCACCAAAACAAAATCTCAAATAACCGTTATCAAATATCAGACATTTCAAACCATATTCAAAGGTTTTAAAATAACATTATCAAATTACGAACTTGTCGAACAATAAGTAGAGTATGCGAAATAATGACAATCATAAATCACTAAAACGAGCAATATCAATATGTCAAATTATGAGGTCAAACAAATTTGACGGGATTTGATTTTCACAAATCATAGAATTCACAACAAGTCATTCTTAACAAAGTTCAAAACAAAAAGGAGAAGAAGAATCACTTATCTCCATTTGAAGAAGTTCGGATTTCAAAAGAATCTGAAAACTTACATGAGCAATTGGTCCATCGCTAATTTGAACTTCAAAGATTAAGCCCTTATCTTAATCAAGCCTTTGAGAAATATCAATCCTTAAGCTCCACTATAGAGCTCCCAAACTTCCCAAGCCTTCGCTCTTTCTCTCTCTCTCTCTCTCCACCGCAAGGGAAAAAGAAATAGAGAACCCCCAAAAAGGTTAGAAAAGGGAAAAGAAAGCTATTTATAGGGGAATTTTTTTTAAGTTTCTATTCGTCTGAAATAGTTTTCGGTCGACCGAATCCAACAGAGGTGAAAATGATTCAAATATATATATTTTTTTTTGCATTTGACCGAAAACTTCAGTAGCTCATTTTACACACAAAAATCTTTTCATTCGAAGCGAAACTCATTTTCATTCGAAACCAAACTATTTTCATTCCACCGAAACACCTTTAATTTTATTGAAAATACTTTTTAGTCAGCCGAAAACTTTTTAGTCGGCTGAAAACTTTTTAGTCGGTTGAAAACTTCAGAAACTCCAAAGCACCATTTTCCTTCATTTTGATTCGAACGAAACCACTTTCATTCGATCAAAAATTTCAAAAACAATCCCAATTCATTTTCTTAATTTTAACAAAAAATCACAAACTTATTTATTCAAAAATAATAATTTCACATAAAAAAATTTTCGGAGTGTTACAACAAGCATTAGATATCTGACATGTCCCAACTACTATATTGCTCCAAGGTTCAAACACAGCGTATGTTTGAAAGTACAGGCTCCAACTCTGGTTCAGTTAATGAAGGAATAATTCAAGATAACATTTCTATCTCTCAAAATGCAACCAATTGTTAACCAAAATAGATACAGGACATGGGTTAAAGATGACAAATGGGCAAAAGAACGAGAGATCAATGTTCTTTAGCTGTTAGAGGATTCACCATCTAATCAAAGCTGAAATGAAGACCAACGAGCTTATAAATTCATTTAAAGCCAAATGACTGCATCCTTTTTTGGTCCAGCGATATTAAGCATAACCAAAACCATAGTACTTTTAACTTATGGAAAAAAAACAAAACATAGAAAACAGAAAAATGCTCGATACCTGTTAGATGTAGCCAGGGAATTCCAAAACTGAAAGCAAGGTGGAAGACACTTCACCACTCAAAACTGAAATGAAGAATGACCGACTTAACAAGTTTAAATAAGAGCTAATCGAGGGCATACACTGTGGTCCAACAAAAAGAACATAACATGTAACCATTCCATACTTCATACATTCTCGGAATGCATCAAGGCCTTTCCTAGATATGTAGCTGAACCTGTGTATGTCCTGGTCAATCTCAAAATAGTTGGGTCTCTGCAGGAATGCAGAAAAGGAAGTTTATTTCGATACTATGCCAAAATCGAGACAGAAAACCACTAAAACAGGTAGCTTCAATGAATACCGAAGAAGGAAGTAATGTGTCTCGTAACCATTGCCCTTCTCAAAGGTAAAACTAAACGGCATTCTCTTTAGGTATAAACGATACAGCTCAAGTCGACTCTTGGACCACTGTGATTTGAGCCAAAAGGTAAATTTAGCTTACCCTATGAAACGCGTTTTGAGGGCGCGAAAGCGCTGGCTTCTAGTTATACATACGTAAAATCCTTTGCTGTTTTAGTCTCTTGCAAAACCCTTTACTGTTTCCATTTCATCCATGACCAATGTCTGTGGTGTATACACATGGAAGAAAACAACTCACCAAAACGCAAGGGAGAAATAGAACTACAGCATGCCTATGATTATCCTGCATGCTAACAATATGAAACTGAGCCCAGAAAAATATCTACTAGCAGATCCAGTCAAACTAACAATTGGGGAGTAAGCATAGTTATTTTAACAACATCTTCATTAATATGAGAAGTTAATTAATTTTATCACCAAGTCCTTCCCAAGTTGACTAGGGAGATTAAGAACTATAGTTATTGCGAACTTATTTGCCAAGAGTGTTCATCTAAGTTCAAAGTAAACCAAGAATTCCTGCCACAACTAAAACAAGGAACCAGTATACTGTGCTGCACATAACTTTTTCTCGTAATTATAATTTACAGAATTTCATTACACAACTACGATGGTAGTTGATTCCATAAGGACATGTTTGAATAGTTCAATTTCGGTAAAAAAAAAAATCCATCTCAACAATCTCAAGGTTTAAATCTGGAGTCAAAAGCAAGGTTTTAAAAATGGCCGTTACGTATCGTAACGGCCGATTCGTAACGGATTTTCAGGGATCCGATACCGTTTTACACCGATATATCGGTGCTTATATAACATCGAATCGTCTGATACCGTTACACGCGCCGCGACCGTTACGAATCTCGATTTCGCGATTTAAAACCATGGTCGAAAGAAGACTTACACTACAGGGTTACCATTGTCTTTCGTTTCCATTTTTAAGCACAGAAATCATTTATACCCGCACATCATAGATACCCACACAGGCACACACATATAAAAAATTAGGTTTCAAACACAGAAATCAAACCTAGAACCTTAGCGTCGTTGTCGTCGTCAAAATTGTCGCCGTCGTTGTGCAAACCCTATATCTATCACCGTCGTCAGATCTGCCTTGGAGAGGTTGAATCAAGGAGAAGAGAGAAGAAAGATTGTCTTTGCCATGACAAGGTTGAATCAAAGAGAACAGAAAGGGAAGAGAGAAGGAAGGGAAGAACGTCTGAGCAAAGCAGAGCGTAGATCGTGAGTCGAGTGTCGAGAGACAAACAGTGAGTTTGGGCCTTAACAGGCTGGAATTGTGATGGTCTGGAATTGTAGGTTTGAGGTTGATCCTTAAGAATTGAACCACGGACTTTAAAGCATATCTTTAATTTCTTAAAGGGCTAATTACACCTATGTCCCTGAGGTTAGGGGTAATTACAGTCAATGATACAAAGTTTCAAAATGTAACATTTCGTGACCAAAAGTGTTTCAAATGTATCATTCGTGTCCATCCGTCAGGGTTCCGTCCAAAAAGTATACTTTTTTAATGATGTCAGCAATACGTATTTTTAAAATGACGATACTACCCCTTATACTTTATATACAGAATATTTTAAAATTTTAAAATTAAAATTTCAAGCCTTAGTGTAAACATTAGGGTTTTAAAATCCTATAATTATTTTGTTCTCTATCTTTGCATCTATTCTCAATCTGCAATTTTTCAATCTGCAATTTCTCAAAAGGTCTCAATCTATTGATTAGGGTTTCAAAACCCTAATTTGCAAATTAGGGCTTTGAAGCCCTAATTTGAAGAACAAAGTCGTCGGCGCCCCGCCGCAATCACCGGCGTCAGACAATGCCATCACCATCACCACGAGAACTTTTTCAATCCCTGGCAGTTCTTAGCAACTATGTATACATATGCTCACGGATCGGCAGGTGAATCAAATTAGGGCACCAGAGCGAGAGCAGGTCCAGCGCGTCGTCGCTTATGCTCACGGATCGGTGCTCGCATCGTAAAAAGAATCCCTAAAATGCCGCTGCCCTCGGGATTGTAAGGCGAGGTCTCTGTTTTGTAGGCGGGGCAGTGCACCGCTGGCTCGAGCTTGGGGAGTAGCCTGAACTGCATGATGACTTGGGGGTCTTGCGGCATGGTGGGGAAGGAGGGACAGCGACGACGTGGGGGGGAAGAGCGGGGGCAGGGCCTGCGTGGGGGTGCAGGGTGAGGTGGGGTGGGAGTGCGGGGAAGGAGTGGCGTGGGATTGAATCTGAGAGATTGAGTTTGAAGATTGAATTTGAGAGAGAAATGAGAAAGAACAAAAAAAAGAAAAGATAAAAAATGGGAGGGGCAGAGTTTAAACTGGCAAAGTGGGTATTTTATTTAAAAGTCAGGGGCAATCAAGTCTTTTTGTCAAAACCGTTAAGTATTTTTGTATTCTATTTGTCAACGGACATAAGTGTTACATTTTGAAACTTTGTGTGCTCGCATGTAATTACCCCCAAACCTCAGGGACATATGTGTAATTAGCTCTTTCTTAAAATTGGATAAGAATTGTAATTCTATTTATAAATAAGCTGTACAAACAGCGGAATTATAATTTTTAAAGTCCAATTCCAAATCAACCTCAATTCTAAGACTAATTCCGTGATCTAGTCGGACCCTAAATGAAGAGCATTGCACCACTCCATTGAATGAGCAACGTAGTATAGTGCCTTAAATTAGTGCCAATGCATTTTAGTTCGTGTAAGTTGATTGCAGTGTGACCTCTTCCACTACTTTGTAGTGAAGTAGCCAATGCTAAGTTATTTTATTTGGCTTCTTCATATTGCGATAATATTTATACTTATCCTCTTTTATAATTATGAAAGTTCTGAACTATGCTTCCTTTTGTAAATGCACTTTTTCTGATTGACGCTTGTAAATGCACTTTCCCCATTGTTCCTTACCTCACGATAAACTACAAAATCAAATAATTTGTCATACGGTTACACTCTAGTTTGGTAAGTAAAAAATTTGTCACTAAAAGGCATAAAAGAGTGTCACCAATAAATCATTAGCAACAAAAGTGAAGCGTGGTTACAGATAAAGTCAAACAAAATGGGTTTATAACCATATGTCCTTTGTTGGCTACTTAATTAGTTCACATTCACAAGTCTATAGGAGTTCTTGTTAACCCTATAATTTTCTAATAGGTAGCTGTTATATTATTTAATTCATTTTGACCGCATAATCAAGACTTTTTGAATCTTACAATAGAATAAACATAAAAAGAATAGGGTTTCGAACTCACCGGAATCGAAGGAAGTCATAGATTACCAAGAGCTTTGTACCAATGAAGAAAGAACACGAAGATGCAGAAGAGAATGTGTCCCCTTTGGTATTGATCTTCAACCCTTCTCTATTCTTCATGATTGAATAGAGTTATATATTTTTCTGTTAGTGTAGGAGGCAAAAGAGTAACAAAAAATTATGATTCCCTAACCTCCAAGAAAAAGAGATATATAAAGAAAGTGTGGTGAGACTTGTCAAATCTCAATTGTCCATCAAGGTTAAGATATTAGGATTCATAAGCCTCTTATACACCACAAATAATTAGTGTTTTGGATGATAAAATTAAATAGGCCTATAAAGTTATTTAGTCAATTTAATTAGTTAATGTCCAAGTCAGATAAATAATCAACATTAGTATGACCCGTTCGGCCACCTAATAACTTTTGATATAATGAAATTAAACAAAACAGTTCGTAAGTTAGGCTAAATTTAACAAAAATACTAAAACCAAATCGAAAATAGTATCTGTGTCTCTAAATGCCACATAACCTTCTCTGGGTACAATCTTATAACTTTTGTCAAATATGATAGGCAAATAACTTAATAGACATGTGATAAAGTTCTATGACCACCAATACTTGGTGTAGGGAAATGTCTACAAATGTTTGTGTGGATAACCTTTAAAAGTTTCGTACTTCGAGTGGCACACGTTTATTGCCTTTCATAAGTTTTTCTTTAATACATTCAATACATACATCAAAATGTGAGAAATTTAAAAAATGAAGAGTTCCATCTTTAATAAGGCATTCTGTTCTGCGTCGTGATATGTGACCTAGACGTTCATGCCATAATTTAATGGAATTCTCATTATCTTGTTTTCTCTTATCACAAGTTTTAGCAATTACATCATTCACTTTCATTATTTTCAAGGATTCAGTAAAAGAAGCATCTAAATGTAATTTGTAGATGTTTGTCTCCAATAAATCAAAACCAATAGCTCTAGAGTGAAGGAAAAGAATTAGTCTTTATTCTCAAACTTAAATGAATATTCATAAGCGTCAAGTTTAGAAATAAAAATAAGGTTTCTAGTCTTACTGGGAACATAAACAGTGTCAACTAAATCAAAATTGAAGCCACTCTCCAAAACTTAACGGAGAGTTCTTACAGCTTCAACTTGAGCTTTCTCTCCATTTCTTACTAGCACATTACAGTCCTTTTTATTTAGCTTCTTCACGGAAAGAAATTCCTACAATGAACTAGTTTTGTGCACAATTGCGCCTGTGTCAACCCACCATGTATTAATTAAATGAGCATAAAGTGTATAAAACTCATAACAAACGCAAATAAATAAATTACCTTTCTTTTCTAACCGCTCTCTGAATTTTTGACATTATTTCCTCATATGTCCTCTAGCTCTACAAAAGTTACACTTGAGACCAGAACGAGCTTTAGTACCGGAAGTGCTTGCCTTATCAGTTATAGTTATAAGAGCACTTTTGTGTCCCTTGCACGCAATCTTTGCCAATTTTTTTTCCTTTTCCTTTAGATGGACCAGTTATCACCATGTTAGCACCATCAGGTAGTTCGAATTTTAGCCTTTCTTCTTGGACACACATGAAAATCAAATCGCTCATCTTCCATTTCTCTTTCTGTGTGTTGTAGTTGGTCTTAAAAGGACCAAACTGCACAAGGAGGAAGTCATAATAAAGTGAACCAGAAGACCCTCAGAGATTTTCATGTCCAAGCCTTTTAGTTGAGAAGCCATATTATTCACATGTAAAATTTGCTGATGAACACCACTTGATCCATTGTAATTAATCGTAACCATTTTAGTGATAAGAGTCTTAGCATATGCCAAGAATCTTGAAACTGCTCTTCAATATGAGTAAGGTACATCTTAGCATTTTCTGAGTCAGGAATAGCTCCGCGAATTACAGTTCTAATGGAGCCTTTCATAATCATTAGGGATATGCGATTGGAACACTCCAACTTTTTGTAAGCTGCCTTTTGTTCACTAGAGCTTTCAGTCATAAGGTAGTAAGAGCGTCAAATCCAAACCCATGACCCTAAGAATTATGCTGATCTGTTCTTTCCATTTTCTAAAGTTAGTTCCGCTCAACGATTCAATAGACTAAAGATAGCCAATAATTGCAACATGACTATATACTAAATGCTAAAAAATAATCATGCACGTTAGTATCGAAAATCTACATGATGAAAATAGGTGGTTCATCATTTAAAATAATAAAATAAATTGATGATAAATAATTTATTTGTACGGAAAAGGTAAATACACAACCATTTTCAAAGGAAAATTTAACATATAACCATCCGTTGGGCCGATTATTAACACACAAGTGATTTTTCACCCTTAACAATTTGGAAATCGTTACAAGCAATGTGAGCACGAATTACATCACATTTGGGCAGAAAATAATAATTTGACCCACGTAACTTATTATTATTTTTTTGTTAAATAATTCAAAATATAATCTTCCATTAGGCTGATTAGTATTTTTAATTTATAAGCATAACATGATGTGATTTTATCATTAGTTCAACTTATAGAAGATAATAAACTTTCGTCAGGTCGCTTACTGCCAAAATAAGACAGACCACTAATTATTTCAAGTTCATTATAGTAGTCTAAATATGCCAAACGAAGCATAAACTTTTAGCACAATCTCGTAATTTTTGAAATTATAATAATATTGATACTTTATATTCATTAGTATCCCAATTATATACACCAATATTAAAAATATACTGTATTCACTACTAACATCATTAACAATTCAGGCTCAATTCGCAGCTATCGGCCCTTTAAAGAGACCAAAACAGGCCTAATTTTGTGGCCCAAAAGGCCCAATCCTTCGGCCTAAAGAGGTCCAATTTGCTGCTAGGCATTTAGTTTAGATATGCCCAAAAAGAAAAAAAAAAAAAGGAAATCTGCAGGCTGCATAATCTGGACCAATCTTTTTACTTGCACAATCTTAGAGGCCTAACTAGACAGCAGGCCATTTAAAATAATTTGGGCCAACCTAGACAGCAGGCCATTTGACAGGCCTAACTCCCAACCTTTTGAGGCACAAATTATTTTTGCTGGGCCAACCAACAGCCACACGGCCGGCCAACAGGCCACACAGCGGAATCATTTTGTTTATTGTTTTCTGTTTTTTTTTCACGTTAGCAATCAAACGTAAATTTTAAAAAAAAAAAAAAGGACTAATTACACCCATGTCCCTGAGGTTTTGGGGTAATTACACGCGAGGACACAAAGTTTCAAAATGTAACACTTATGTCCATTGATAAACGGAATACAAAAATACTTAACGGTTTTTACAAAAAGACTTAATTGCTCCTGACTTTAAAATAAAATATCATATATCCCTATCAAAACCCTAAATGATTACTTATTATGTGCTTCTCTTTTTCTCCAGATCTGCCACCCACTCCCTCACCCCATGCCGTCGGCGGCCCATGCCCCCTCCCTCGCCCTACGCCGCTAGCAGCCCGGGATACAAACCCGTCGGTACCGGACGCTTTGACCGAGGACCGACCGGGATAGACGATGGCGAGAAGGCAAACTAAGAGGAATCCTCCTGTGAGGGGTCACCGGCGGCGGGGAAGGTTCAACGGCTGCGTTGCCGATTAGCGAATTCAGGCGGGCAAAAAAGGGCCATGGAGAGTCTCGAAGTTTGGCCTTCACGATCTTGTGCTTTTTTTTCAATGTGTGTATACGGTTTTTCCACAGGGCGCGGGTGCTGCGGACCTTGTGGACGGAGTTGATGGCGGCGGTCAAGTCGCGTCGGTCCTCACCGTGGAGGCTGCCGCGGTCGGGCCCTGCACCGAGGGGGTCCCACACGTCGACTAGCATGTGCGTGGCATCCTCGGACCAGCAGTCATCGCTGGAAGGGAGCAAGTGCAAGGATGGTGGTGGCAGTTTCACGGAGACCGGAGAAGGTATGGAGGTGAAAAGGTTGTCGTATTCGTCCATGGAAGGCATCAGTGGTGGAGTTTGTGGGTGAAGAAGAGGAGTGCCGGCTGTAAAAATGGTGTGGGGAAGAGAGTGTTTAAAACTCTAATCCTAAAATTGGATTAATCAGTGTTTCCCAAAAATCCTAATTTAAAAATTGAAACCCTAATTTGAACAAACAAAACTCTAATTTGAAAAATTAGGGCCTTGAAACCTCTAATTTGTCAAATTGGGTTTTGAAACTCTAATTTAGAAATTTTAAAACCTTAATGGAACCCTAATTTAAAATTTTTAAAATATTCAGTATATACAGTACAAGGGGCAGTATCGTCATTTTAAAAATATGTATTGAAGACATCATAAAAAAATACACTTTTTGGACGGAACCCTGACGGATGGAGACGGGTGATACATTTGAAACACTTTTGGTCACGGAATGTTACATTTTGAAACTTTGTATCCTTGACTGTAATTACCCCATAACATGAGGGACATAAGTGTAATTAACTCAAAAAAAAAAATCAAAATCGAAGTTCTATGTTCAGACAATTGATTTACGTGAGTCTGATATATATTATATTTATTTCATTCATCTTGACCCCATAATTAAGACCTTATGAATCTTACAATAGTTTAAACATAAGAATAATAAGGTTTCGCCGAAATCGAAGGAAGTCATAAATTATCAAGAATTTTGTTCCGATGACAAAAGAACGCAGAGATGCAGAAGTGAACGTGTCCCTTTTAGTATTAACTTCACTACTCTTCTCTATTCTTGATGATAGAATATAGTTTTATATTCTTTTTATTAATCTAGGAGGCGAAAGAGCAGCAAAAAATTATCATGTCCTAACTTTCAAGAAAAAAATATATTTATATAGAGAGAGTAATTGAATTAATTCTATACTTGTCAAATCTCAATCGTTCATAAAAGTTGAGAGATTAGAGTCCATAAGTCTCTTGTACACCATAATAGCTTAATTGGATGGAAGTCCAAATTAATCTATAGGAAATCTTCTTCATTTTTCAAGCAAATCACGGGCTATCATAATAGTCCTCCGATGATTATAAGTCTTGAGGTGCATTTCAAGAACACCACTTTCTGGCCACTAAATATTAGTATTTCGTATCTTTACCTTCGCTTGGTAACTAAAGCATAGTCCAATATACAGTCTTACTAAGCCATCATCTCCTAAGCGTAGATCATCACTTCAAACCCCATAAATGGCTCCTTGTAACCTTAAGTCCAGCTTAACTTGTAGCATATCCATTATTTAAAGACCCTCTTTTGTGCATTAGATATCGATCTTTGTGGCGTGTCAACTGCCAACTAGCTCCACTTGGCTAGATACCTTATTTTTGGGCCCTTCCAGCTCTTCCTTAAGTACTTCCATGGAGTCCGAAACTTCAGCCTTGTACTGATAAAACTTGACCACGACAATGTAGAAAATGAAGTTCGCGGAGCTTAGGATAGCGAGAAAAGCATAATAATAGTCAAGCCGAGAAGCATTAAGATTGTTTCGTATCCATCCTTGATGACCATCTTCCTTGGTGATGTGAGAAACAGTCGAAAGAATAAAGGTACTAAGGAAGTTCCCAACTCCCATACTAGTCATAGAATAAGATGTCCCTAGACTCTTCATGCTTTCGGGTGCTTGGTCATAGAAGAATTCAATCTTGGCTACCTCAGCACATGCATCGGCCACGCCCATGAGGACAAACTGAGGGAGTAAAACGAAAATGGTGAGCGGTACTTGTCCTCCACTTTCGACTAGACCATGCTTTTTGGCCACACTAAGTCTGTACCTCTCGGTTAGGGACGCTATGATCATGATGATGATGTGGAGTGCAAAACCAATCCCTAATCTTTGCAAGAGAGATATACCTCTAGGGTTCCGTGTCCACCTTCGGATTACTTTCACGAAGACACGGTCATACAATACTACAGAAACGAGCATTGTCACGGTCACAAAAGCACCTAAACTGGCCGGGGGAAGATCGATAGAGCCCATAGTTTTCTTAAGGGTGATCCCTTGTTTGATAAAAAGGGTATTGCTCTGAGCGACCATGACACTTGGGAGGAATGTGGTAATCAAGATTGGTATCATTCTCAACATTTGTTTAGTTTCCTCAACCTCAGTCACTGAGCATAACATCCATGGACTCTTTGATCCTGTTTTCACACAAGCTCTGTTGAGAAACCTGCATAAATGGACTTAGATTAGAACATATGAAAATAAAAAGGGGACAGTGTCAACGGTGTAACAATTCTGTAAGAATATGTTTTTAGTGGAACTATTTACTTTGAAGTGCATTTATGTTCTGAAACAAACACATGGATGTGCTAAATGTGTAGAGAAGTACAAACCTGAAGGTAGGTGTGGACTCAATTTTAAACTTCCCTTGCTTGGTGTACTCATCCACATGAATTTCATGGAATTCTCTGGAGTCACTAGGCATAGGCAGACTCCATTTCCTCAAGGCAGCCACTATGACCCTAGCCATCTTTGTGAAAGGACTACCTGTGGGCTTCTTGTGCCTATAAAAGGGCGTCCCAACCAAGAAGACCGAAATGGATATCGCGAGCCCAAGTGTTGGAATCCCATAGCCCAACGTCCAGCCAACATTTTCTTGGATGTACACAAGAATTGTGTTACCAAAGAGTATACCAAAGAATATGCTGAACATCCACCAGTTGAAGAAGGATAGCTTTTGGTTCTTCTCTTTGGGGTCGAAATCATCGAACTGGTCGGCACCAATGGTCGATATATTCGGCTTTGTCCCGCCGGTCCCAACGGCTAGAATGTAGAGTGCACTGTAGAACACAGCTAACTCTAGCCTCGAGGCCTTCTGACAATTGTCCGGGTTTGGATCCGTGCAGCGAGGCGGTCTCAGTCCGGGGACCGAAACTGCCAGGGTTAGTAGGCACATCCCCTAAAATCAGATTGAAGATGGCCATCTTGTCAGTCTTTTGATTAGTAATAAAAACTGGAAAACAAGTAAATTTGACTCTGGGCTTAGAAAGTTATCGATAACAAAGCTATAAATCTCGATAAGAAGAACATAAAAACCACTCATTCAATTGAACAAATTAGTTGGTACATCAAGTTTTCTTGAAGTGGAAACGTCTAAATTTACAACCTGTTACGGTATGTCTTATCGCATCTCATTTATCGTTAAAAATAAGTAGCTGAACACACGTTACGCATGACAAATAAAAATATTGGAAATGAAACGGTGTGAAGATGCATTGTCATCCGGAGGACCATAGAATGTGCAAAAATACCTAACGCCCATCAATAGTTAACCACAATGCTAGTCTTATTTAACCGAAAGCTATGTCCCATGGACCAGAAAAATGGGAACATTCAAGTGGGTGGACCTTTGATAACTGCTGACTCGAACGAGTAGTGGACCTTGACAAAGGTCCACTTTCGAAAGCCAATATTGTGGTAGTTGTCTACGAACATAATTGTTTGCAACTGTGTGCGGGGAAAAAAAAACTTACCAAAAGTTTTATTTTCGATCAATGAAATTTACTTCTGATAAGTTCAAAACTAAATTTATGAAATTTTAAAAGTGACCTGGGGAGTCAAAGTTCCTAATTGAGGTGACTAGTCTACAATATTTTTTTGATCAAATTATTGAGAGAATTATCTTCCGTAATTCAAGCTTACTTTTGCGATTCTTTCTACTATTCCAACCATTCACCTCTCTCTCTCCCCCTCTCTTCCTTCTTTTTTGATCTCAACTATTTATTTTTTTATCTTTTTTCCCAACAAGTCATATTATGACTAATTTATCACATACCAATTATACTTATGCAATATTCATCTGCAAAAGTTACCAAACACTAAACTCTGCATATTCTTAATTTTAAAGTGCAGAAATTTCAAACTGAAGGCATTATTCGTGGTACTTCGGGTTCTTCGTCCAAGCACATCTCACTTTTTTATTTTAAAAATATTTACTTCAATTTTGTCAATAAAAGAAAAAAACATATAAGTTCTAGTAGTTAAGCTCTTGCATAATACTGCCATGTAATATTTCCATCTAAGGAAATTTAAGATAGCGACTAGTCCCTCGAGCATGCTAATGCTTCCTGCTACTGTACATGTGCTTGTAGTTCTTTCCATTTTACCTAAGAATTTTGGTCAAAGTAGGTCTATAGCGGACCACCTTGCAGTCCTTTTCTAGATTTTGATTTCACACCTCTCTTTTCAATGACAAAATTATTAAAACTTAGTATTCAACTCAAAAACTTACTCATAACATTATCTGCCAAGTTACATCTGATATCGGCTTGTTAGTGGTAACTAGACTTATTTTTCCTATGAGCATCTTTTTGTGAAGCGGACATCTGACTTTAGCCGAACTTTTATGTAGTAGGCGATGACGGATAACTTAGACCAAATGGATACCTTCAAGTGTGAATTGATGTAAAGAGTGTTTATCATAAAATAGATGCATTCCTCCAACCTTATCCGAGTACTCTTCTACATTCTACACAGAACAAGTTGGCTCAAATAGTGGGAGGGCATGTTGAGTCGCAATCTAACTCCACATACAATGAAGATGATCATGCATGACGCTGACATCGAATCAATTTTAGACATCAGCATCTAGACATCCCGAAACAAAAGAGAAAAGGGTCATATGCGGATTAGGATTCCTGCTGTAACCATGGTTACCATGGTTACAGCAGGGTGCTGTAACCCCAAATGAGAGAGGGGGAAGAGAGAGAGGATGTAAACCATGGTTACTCTCTCTCCCTTCCCCCTCTTTCATTTGGGATCACAGCACCCCTACTGTAACCCATAGTTGCAGCAGGGATCCTGATCCGTCATATGCATACAATACGATTTTGTAACCCTTAGCTAGCTCTGACTTGGCCTCTCTTTTGTTCTTTTGTTTCTTTTGAAGTACAGTCGAGAAGTTGGTATCACAGCGATAAGGCATGCAATGGTGGTGCCTTGAAGAAGCATCAGCAATTATAACAGGACAGCGTGCAATATCAATCTGTAAAGGCCCAATGACACTTGGAGTTTGGAATGCAGTGAAAAGAAAAATGCATCCCATGGCCATGCGAAAGGGAAATCTCGCAACAAGTTGCCACATTGCATGATGAAGGAAACAAAAAAGGAAAGTTGCGAAATCATCCTTCTCTTGTGTCGTTAACAGTTTCAACTTATTCATAGCTAAAAAGTTCAGTTAAGTCACCAAATCGTCGGAGTAACTGTAAGCTGTAGTTCAAATTTTTTGCTCAGTCTCAATCTCTTAGTTCGTGTTTGCTCACACAAAAGTAGGTGGCAATCAGTGAAGGGCAAGGATTCATAAAGGTGGGCAAGATAAGATTTGATGCAAAATTCTCTCACTCTTAAGGTCGCAAAGCTCTATAAGTAACTAATTTTCAAAGTCTTTGTTAAGAAAAAAAAAGATATTAATTGCTCCTGGTGAAAAAAATTTCAAACATAAGGTGGCCAAGTGCCCACCATATGGTATATGTGGCCTCGTCGCTGGAGGCAATAACATGTGCAGCTTTGCCTACTGTAGCTCTGTCTACTGTCTTCATACGACTCCATGAACATGTTCTCTCCTTTAAAGGGAACATAATTAACGAAATACTTCATTGTTCAAGGCCTTAAGTTGAACTTCTTCAAACTATGTCGCACATACACTTTCTGATATATTTGCGCTCGTGACAATCAGGGTCTAAGTTTCTAATTTAGTTGGATGGTGTATAGTTGTTTCCATGCATACTATAAGCATAGTGACAAGAAATGGAAGCAAAAAAAAAGGAACACCCACGAATTGAAGAAATGGTCTAGAAAAAAATATAATGGTGGCAGTAGACATACCGAGAGATAGATTGCACAAGCGATGAGGAAGGTCCAATAACGGCCCAGATGGGCATCAGCAACGTAGGCCCCCAAGATAGGGGTCATCCAAATAGCACCAATCCAGTTGGTGACATTGTTGGAAGCTGTCACTGTGCCCAGATGGAGCTTCTTGGTCAAATACACGAACAGATTTGCTGATATTCCACAGTATGCCATACGCTCAAACACCTCGTACACTGCACCAAGGTCAACAAAACCACCCGAAAGCAAAGGGATCAAAGTCCAAATTCTAAGTTCTTCGAGTGCTAAGCCTGGTAAAACATTAAAAACATCTACAGAAACTCCAACACTTGGTGGTCGTCACCACAACTTTTTGATTCAAAAGGACCTATAAGATCGTCCGAAGAGAAAATTTACTTTTTACTTGACATGCAAGCTATTCCGATAATACCGCTACCGTCCATATCGTTAAAAAGACAATATAGAAAGCATCTGCCATAAGTTATGAGTTAAGAACCCTTTTTGAGTGTAAAGATATATTGTGCTGAAGTTTGATCTCTTTTAAGAGAAGAGAATCTTCTGGTCTCCTTGAGAAGGAAGGGTATATAGTGAGTCCCAGTCACCAAGCAAAGAGTGAAAGACACATCTAGGGTAGAAATTGCAACTAGCTAGTTCACTGAAGAGTTATTCAACATCATTTATAGATATATTTCCATATTGTTCATGTGATTTTACCACGTTAATTTTAACCAAATACTGCATACAAACCAAAAAAAGGAGGTAGTCTTTTTGGATTCAAATTAAAGGGAAAAGTCTAATACGTATGTTGCACCAACAAAGGTAGTATTCATGCATAACATATTGGCATGCAACAAAAGCGAAATCAACCCGACACTGATAATTTAAAAAAATTACTACGTAACGTATCATGGTATATGAATGACTTATCATCCGAAAAACTAGCAAGACACTGTAATTTTTAAAAAAGTTAATTGTGATGTGACTTCAAAATGACAAAACTTAGCGTAATTTCAATTATCAGATGATGCATGTCGTAAAAAACTTTCATGCGATGTAACACAAAGTTAATGATTTCTACTGATTAATTCAGCTGCAAGAAATTCTTGGTACCATTAGTCCACCTGGGGCGGCAGGTTTGGCTGCATAATTATAATTAGTTCGGTAGGTAAGATAATTTTGTTAGCAGAAACAAAATTATTGGATGGGACCACATTGAAAATGAAAAGGTCCAGGGCCGTTTAAGCTTTTTGAAACTAGTTATAGTCTTATTTATACATTCTTACTTAGGACAATGGTCATGATTTGATATATTGTTCTGATTCCTTATGGCTAAGATTTGATAGATTATAAAGATGGACTTGTCGTGATACACATAGTTTGAAGGAGGTTATTCTCTTTCGGGGCTCGAGGTGTAGACAATGATAATTTAACATAGACGATTTTCTTGTAGGGTAACGCAAACATATTTTGACACTAATAATCAAATGGTTTTGTAAATGGTCACGGAGTTGAAATCGATGAATAATGAGGTCAAAGTGTTACGCGACACAAGTTTTTAAATGATTAAAATTCATTTGACTGATACACTTCAAAACCTATTTCATTTTTTGCCCAAAATCAATGATGATGAACGAAACTTATGTCTGAGCATATACTATCAAATACAGAGCAAGAAAGTGAAATGGGGCGTGAGAATATTGCTAAGGCATGGAAATTCCTACAAGCAATCATGTACATCTTGAAAAGGGGAAAGTTGTGCTAAAGACTCGTTTATTCCAAAAGACAAGTTTCTAACAAAATTATTATCTTAATCCCTAATGCTTGATTAGGATCCCCCAAATTTTTTAGATGACAGGTGAATGATTCCCTCAACATTGCATAAACAACACGCAGAAATTTGTGAACCATAGTTACCAAGAAAAGAATTTGAAGAGTTATTTTTTGTAAAGCCAAAATCCTGCAACCTCATTTGTTTTGAGTATAGAAGCTCCACCATTTCAGAAAAGATTATAACGGCCTTTTTGGTGAAAAGTGATGACGTATGTGTGTTTATGCTGCGGCCAAATGGGTCATGTCTCGTAAAAGATGTTGTATATACATTATTAACAATTTATTTATGACAAAAGTACTTATTTTTTAAGTTAAAATAAATATGGTCCATACCAACTATAGGCACTAAGATCTCTGCATAATAAAAAGATATTACTAAATACAATTTAGTTTTAAAAAAAATTATCACTACAAGTTTTAATAACGGTAAAAAATTAATGTTAATGATACTTTTTTATCACTGAAAGTGTTATAACATAAATGCTGTTAAGGTGATCCTTGTGCTTGTGCCACAGCAACAAGAATAGCTCCTTCAAAGGTGTCATTAGTCTTGACATGCCCACTTGATGACTTTAAAGGTCATGTTTGGTACATCATTAGCTAGAGCCAATTAAAAAGTTCATGCTATTTATGAGTTTCGGATTTCCCTCATCAGGTGACATAGTCGTGATGAAACTGAGAACATAAAACGTAGACATTGACCAACCTCAGTATGACAAAGAAGACTTGTGTTCGTGATATTTAGTACTTAGTGTAAAATACTGGGAGAAACTCCCCTAGAATTACTCTTTTCAATGAGCTTATCCCAAGAAAAAAAGACCTTCCATACGAGCTACAGTACAGGTTTTGGACTTGAATGCTGGATCTGAACTACCTGACAGACTCAATAATGCACCAACTTATCCCCTCTGTCTTGAAGCCCAACGGGTAGCTTCAAACAGACAAGCAAAAAGCAAAATTTGGGAAGATCACAAGAGTCATTAACAATGTACGATTGCAACAATCATTCAAAAGAAAAGCAAAGATGTGTGAATGAGAAGAACAGATGGAAAAACTTTTGCTGGAAGCTTGTTTAGTCATCTCAAGCATGGGAAGCAAGGAAAGGCAATCTTGAGAACTCTTAAGAAGACCCACGAGTAGATAAAGCAACTAAAGCAAGAAAATCCCCAAAGTCACGGAAGAAAACAGAACAACGACTCCAAAAAGTGTCAAAGGTGTGGTCGGTTGCTACTTAGGCTGAATTATACGCTTCACTCCTAACTTTGGTATGCATATCTGGTGACCAACATTATCATACTCATTTTTGGAGATCAGACCAAGTTGTGTCCCTGAATTACTCAATTAAACGCCGTTGGGTTTATCCAAGATTTAAGAAAAGATGGTATGAACATTATGATCTCCCTCTCTTGTGCCATCATAAGAAAAATGAACAAGAAATGGTGAAGGAACTTCTCTTTTTTTGCTCAACAGAAATTGTTCTTGGGGGAGGGAGGAGGAGAAGGAATTCAACCTCCCGCAACCCAACTACTGCTGGTGGGGGTTGTGTGAGTGGGTGGGTGGTTGGGTGGGGGTGTGTGTTTGTGTGTGGTGAGAGAGAGAGAGAGAGAGAGAGAGAGAGAGTACCAACTATAAAAGAACAAGCAGTCCATCCACCTCTCTTGGATCTAAGAATGGGGTTTCCTTTGAGATCTACAGTCCCATCTTGGGTGTACGCACCAAACCCTTCTTCGGCAGCCATGATTCAAGCTTTTCTTAGCTCTCTGTGTGGGAACTTTGGTTACTTACTAGTACGTTTCTTGCTCTTTATATAGGCAACTTGTTTAATTTGTTCTGGCATTCACTGGATGGAAAATTACCAATATGACCTAGTCCATGTTGGCCTTAGTAGGCTTATAGAGACACGTAACCAAAAGGGTCGTTACATCTTTTGGTAAATGACAATAATGACCTACTTCTTTGTCGCAATCAAGTGCGTCGGTCACTATGTTGATAGCTGCCCAGCTACTGATTTTTCAGAGTTTGTTGCATTACTCCATATTTTACTACAAAAATTACGCCATTGCACGTATACAAAAAGTTGCTATGAAGATGTATATTTGGCTACTCTGAAATGGAGCTGAAAATAAGAAAGTTGCTTCTAAAAGGAAGTCCTCCTGGCAAGGTTCAGTTCAAGCCAGAAGGAAGTCCTCTTGGCAAAGTTCAGTTCAAGCTCTTTGTGCGGCTAGAGGTAAATGTTACATGTTTCCAATTATTAGTTTCGGTCATTTAAGACCGATGGATCAGGTGTCGGTTCCAATCATATAGGACCAGTGTCTCCCTTCATCGAATCGTGATTGCACCTGTTACTGCTAGAAACAAATTGAGAATCATGGCCTGAAAGTATGACCTGCAAGATTATAAAAGAGTGGTCATCGGCCGGGTTCTGGCTGGAAACTCTCCGATCTTTTAAGTCTGAGTACAGCTACTAAGTAAAACTCTAACTAAGCTAGAATTTTGATGTCCAGCTTATATCTTGTCTTTGCAAGAGTGAAAGGCGGAAGTGGATCACGAAAAAGTCCTAAGACTGGCTTCTCAGCTCTTGCAAAAAAATTCACGAAGGAAAGCGATTAAGGAAACCCCCTTCTGGAGGGTTGCCCTAAAGAAGCCTAGAGTATCTCCTATGGGTTCTCCTCACCCAGTCGTATCATCTGTTAAGATATAGGATGATCCCATTTACAGGCCAAGGTGGACAATCAAAAAAGGGGAGGTTCTTTTGTCGCAGACCACCTAGGAAAAATCCTGACCCCAAAAAATTGACCTAAAATTTAGAGTCGCCATTTTATTTAATTAAAAAAAATAAGAAAAACTTTAAAAATGACCTTAAAAATATCGAAAAAGGACTAACTAGTCTACTGAAAACAAAGAAATAGGTTTCGGGGTTAAGTTATACTGCGGAAAGGTATAAGGCACCCGTCATACCCTTTTAGTCACTACTTCAATTCTATCTGTTTTTGGCTTTTTCAACACATAAAAAATGCAATAACATAAGCCTTAAGTTAAATTCTGTATCATTGGATTGAACTCGACATAAGGGTCAAATTAATGGCCTACGTATCCAGTCGGACAAACCAGAATCAAAATTATTGTACTTTGACTCTAATCCTAGGCGAGCTACACTTCGATCTTAGACTCAAACTATAAAATGAAATGAAAAGACTATTTTTAAAGTATTTTGTACAACAACAACAACAACAATGAGATCGCGGGAAGGGAAGACGGTCTAGAACACTATAATCTAAGCTAGCCTAGAAAGTGATAAATATACCTCGAGAAGATTCGAGAAAGCTTTGTGACGGATCCACGCGCAAATGACTTCTAAATAAATAGAAATGAGGTTGAAGTGCTAAATTCTTTTAAGAGATGATCTATCAGTTTTATAGAAGAAATGGTATAAAAACTCTAGAGAAAAAAAACTGATCCCTGAAAATATAGGCCAAGAGCCCTATTGTAGAGGTCTGGATACTAGAAATGATAAAGATGACCATGCCCATATGTGATTTGATGATAACATAGAATATTTAGTAAAAATCACAAATAGAGAAAAGTCAACTGACCGGCTGATTTGTCGAAAACGGTTGGTTCATCCCATAATTTAGAAATATTATTTCTCCATTTTTTAGATATTATCTGACCCTAATTTGGTAATCATCTCTAACTTTGTTAAATAAGATGCACCAGATCCGAAAATTATCTCCATATTTCATATAAATCAAGGATTAATCCCATGCATCAAGAATAAATCATAAGATGTTTCCAAATCTTTTAATCAAACTCAATTCTTGATCGGACATGGGTTTAACCTATCTAACTGGACTCAATCAATTGAACCAGATCCAATTATTATGCTAGATTGGACTAGATTAACTATAGGACTTAATTAAATAAATTAAGTTCAATATACTATTGGGCCTACACCTATAATAACAAATCTTAATTACCCATAAAGCCCAACCATAATGCATAAATAAAAAGGACTCCAAAAATAGGATGTCTACGATGTGTCCTATGGTTAGGGGTGAGCATTTAAACTGTTGAAACCGATCCAACCGAACCAACCAATCCTTGTATTTTTCAAACCAATCTAAAAATCAATCAATTTGGTTTTTTTTCCAAACCATACGTTCTGTTCGGTCGACTCGGTTCAAATTTTTTTGAAACCGAATCAATCGTATATAATAATAATATAACATATCTATATTTTTATCTAATCCTAGTTATTATTTTAACTAACCGTGGTTATCTAACCACTCATATAAAATGGGATAAACCCTAAATCTCTTAACGTAACACACATTTTTCATTTGTCGCCTACATCTTACAAAGTGTTAATAATTATGATAAAAAAAATTCAGTTTTTTTGGAGCTTATTAGTATGTATAAGTTATTAATTTTTGGGCCTAAACTTGTTCAAAATTGAGTTTGGCCCAAACCAATTAAACCGTCCAAACCGAATCGTTTAATTAGCCAAACCGTTCAACCACAGTTTGTTTTTTTTTTACTTCCAAACCGAGGTTGGTCGGTTCTGTTCGGTATTCAGTTTCCAAAGCGAACCAACCGAACCGTGTTCACCCTTACTTACGGTCAAGATACAACATTGGCATTGGGTGTTGCTAGTGGACAAGTGCTGGAGAACCAAATGTACGAGTCCTTAGCTCTTGTTCATGCTCAAGCATCATACAATGTGACGTTTCATAGTAATTTTCATCAATGGACTCAAGTTCTTTAAACTTAGCCAAATGCTTAAGCATTTCCAGATCGCTTCGAAAGTCACCTCAAAGGCTAAGTAGGCGAAGAGAGGTGCTTTGGCCACTTTAGAGTCAAAAACACAAACTCTCACCTGAGTTGCCAGCCCAAAAGCAAGACATCCTCTGGCAATTCGCGCATCTCTAACAGAAGTATGCCAAGGCAGAAAGGAATGAGGTAGCCATGCTGATAGAACTATTCAGTCATGCCTGGAGATACGACGGGGGATTGGTGTCTAAAAAAGTGGACAATGGATGGCCTGGAGAAGGAGTTGGTGAAGTTGAAGTTTCCTGAGTGTCCGATATTTAATTCCAGCTACTAGCTCACCTTCTAGACAGAAGCCGTCATCGCTGGCCGGAGCTGATGAAGAGGACTTTTGAGTAGAGCAAAAAGTACAGATTGATGGTGCCCCCAACTCGTAGGATATTCATTTGTCTCATGGTTTGTGGTTCGTCATGTTCAGTGCAAAAAATATCTACTTAGATGCATATGCATTTGGTGCTCCTTCATGAGCATTAAGGAACAAGTTTTTGCTTTTGTTACTCTTTTATTTGAAGGCTACTTTACGCAGTAGTGTGTTTGGCTTACGCATGATTCGTACTTCGTCTTTGTGCTTCACCTCCATTAGCTCTTACCATATGTTCAGAGCCAAGAAACAAGTTCTAGCATTTTGCTAGGGAATATTTTGAAGTGGCAAAAGATGGTGGGGATATGAATTCCTACTAAATGCTTTTCCATTTCATGGTTTAGTACCAGGCTAAACCTTTATATGAGCTTGAGCTCATTCAACATACACGTGAAGGCATTACACATGAATAAATGGTAGATATATGCTTCCTTTGTCCCACATAAATTGATTATATTTTCTTTTTGGATTGTCCCATAAAAATTGATCACTTCTAAATAAAGAAAGATTATATATGTATTTTTACACATTTACTCTTTTATACTTTTTTTCTATTTCTCTTCACATTTAACCCTCTGTCAACTCATTTTCTCTCTCCTGACCCATCTTCTTACACTTTTTTATACTATTTTTCTTTTCATATTTAACACTCCACTAATCATTTTTCCTTATCACGGCCCACTCTCTTCCCTCTCTCCATAAAGGATAAAATAGAAAACACACATAACCAAATATCCTTGCAAAATGAGCGATTCATGTGGGATGGAGGAGTAATAATTTTTTCAACAGAATTATTGCTCAGAATGAAAATTTTATTGCTTCGACAAAGATTGGCCACATGTTTTCCTCTATTTCAGTACAAGGAAGAGAAAGACTAGCAAGTAACTCAAAAGAAAATACTATTCTAAGTAAATTATCTAAGAAAGGGTTTGACAAGGTCAGAGCCCTTTGACCTCCCAAAAAGGGTGTCTTTAACCTTGGGGCTAAACACTACTAGTACTACTTTTGCAAGTTCTCCACGTTCCATTTGGGACAGATATGTTCCCCCTAAAAGTGCCCCCAAGTGCAAGTGCTTAATGACCTTTGGAACATGACATGGCCCTTTCCCAAGTGGGTGACAACTTTCTAATTGTAACTTTTGGATTAGAGACTTCAAGTTCTTGAAGAAATAAGTTTCTTACTCAGAGAATCTTTGAATGAACATGCCGATCATAATAATGAGCAACCTGCTATTTAGTTGAGATCAAACTTGCATGTGCTTGAGTTCTTATATAGTCCAAAAGATCAAGATTAGTATGAGATTTGCCCTCATTTTCACTAGTGTGAAAGAAAAGGGTCCATATGCTTGGCAAACCAACTTAGGGATAGCAATGGGACGGGTCGGATGTGGATTTCATAAAAATCGTACCCGCCGCAGTAGTCTTAATACACAACTCCGCCCAACCCCGCCCCGCCCCGCCCCGCCATCAGGTCAAGGGATGGAAATACCATCCCCGATCCGCTCGACTATTTAAAAACCCAATCCCGCCCCGGTCTGCCCCGATAGTCCTAATAATTTCCAGTAATTATTGAAGTTGAAATTTCTCAATGCTATTAATAACTGGATATTAGATAGCTGAATTGGCGAATATTAATTTATAAAAACTACTGAAAATTTTGAAATCTCATGAAGTTCAACAACAAAAATTCAACAAAAAATTCGAGGCCGCCTAGTGTGTCATCCATTATTGCGATCTCAACAGGGGATCTTCCGGGCAGTTTCCCTAGAAGGAAGAGGCTGTAGAGTAGCTTGCCGCCGTCAACAAGATCTTGCAGATGACAGAGGAGTTAGTCGTCTAGTCCGATATGGAGATCGTAGATTGCACTGAGAAAGCATTGTGGTTCAGCTCGACGATGAGTTTCAGCACATCAAGACGGGAAACGTTGGACGAGAAGATCCTTTAAGGATCTTTCGGTAGGGTTTCGCTCTGTTTCTCATTGAACGATAGTAAGGTTGAGGAGTTTTAGAAGTTCTCCGAGGAAGACGGTGGATAACAGTTGGTAGTGGTGGACGATGGCTATTGGGGAGGTGGTCTATGGCTGGGATGATCGTGGTGAAAAGGGCATTGAGCATTGAAGAGAGAGAGAGAGAAAGAGAGATGAAAGAAGGAAAACTAAAATGTGATAGGGTTTTGGGACTTATTTATACCATATATATGTATGGCTGAGATTGATTTAGGATTAACATAACATATACAGGGCGGGTTCGGGTCGGCTACTGGGGCATGGCAGAATAAATACCAAACCGACCCGTACCTGCTGCGGGTTTAAAATTCAATTAACATACCCGCCCCATAACCAGGTCAAAGTAAAAAAAAATCTGCTCCTATCGGATCGGGACGGGTCGGATATCTGCCGAGTGCGAATTAAATTGCTATCACTAAACCAACTTCAAGTGAAAGCTATGATTATGTACCAAAACAGAGCAAGAAGGGTGTCTCTCATGTCATCAATACAAAGTCATCCGGTAGGCCCAAAGAAACTTCAGGTAGTACAAAACCAAGTTCCTTAACTTCATCCAACTTTTGGTTAAGCCCCAGTGGTATATTATGATTCATGTTCGCTATTTGACCATTAGATTGAGGATGGGAAATGGAAACAAAGTGAAGATTTGACTCTGGCATTTATGTCATCACGCCTATCTCTAGGCTATTTTCGTGCAGTAAGATAGTTAAGGATAAGGTCTTACGAACTAGATTATGGAGTTACTACACCAATATCAGCTTTGCATTGATACTCTGCTCCTTGAAGAGCTCAATATAAACAATTTAGGGAAATTCAAGGAGATCCACCATCGCAAGTCTAGACAAGGAGTCGACTTGGGTGTTTTGTTCTCTCAAAATCGGCTGAATATCGAAATGATTGAATTTCATGTCAAAGGTCCTTACCAGTTTAAGGTAATGTATTATTCGATCATAACCAGCTCCATACTCTCCTAAAACATGATTGACAACCTAGGAATCACTCGATTGAAAGTTAGTCAAAGATCAAAGCATGAATTAGTATAATTTTTGCTAAAAGAGCTCATTATTCTGCTTCATTATTAGAGGCTTGAAAATCAAACAAGAGTGCGTAACCAGTTACGAAGTTTTCTGGGCTAATAAGAATCAATCTGGCATCGTTGTTTCCGAGTGTTGATGAACTGTTAGCATTAAATTTCCACGGCTTCGGCACTCTAAGATGACAAGGTCTCGTGCACACTACAATAAATTATGATAAGGCTTGAGCTTGACTGCAGTTCAAGATTGAAGAAAAAAAACACTCCTAATTCGAAAGACCAATTTGACAATTACCCCGAAGCTTCCAGAGTTTTATCAAAGAGGTTGATATGCGAACACACCAATTTGATTAGACTGGAAGTTAAGGCTATGAATGGATCGAACTGTTGATGAACAACTACTGGTTCGTTCTCAAAAGATCTATTTAATATTTGTTTGGATAATATATGAACCAAATATGAATAACTTTTCAGAGCTCGTTTATAAATAAAAAAAACCGAGCATGAACATTTAAAAATGTTCATGATTCTGTTAGTGAGGATATTGCTTGCCCAATAAAACAAAAATTTTTAATTAGGAAAGATATATGGCATTGAACCCCTTGAGTTTAGGGTATAATTACACGCGTGTCAATCAATTCTAGAGGGTATCAAATACGTCATGTGACCTGAAGGTATACCAATATGGCAACAGATTTTGTAAAAAGATTAATTTACTTCTTTGTTTATTTTAAATTTCCTTTCATATGCCACCTTCCATCTGCCTTATTTTTTTTCTTTCTAACACAACATCCCTACCCCCTTTTGGTCTTCCTCCTTCAAGTTCAACACCACCAATGACCACCACGATGCCACAACTAACAACCAAGCATAACCACAGCTCCACCTCCACCCCAGAATCACATACACTCCCGCACACACACATGGGTGTGAGGGGATATGTGACTATTTTATAACACTATCTCAATCAGGGAGCTTCAAGTGCTCCGACATGAGGAATCCCCTACTACTAGGTTTGCGATTCCTCCTAGATGTTACCTTGGTATATATGCTCGGAGTGCTCTGGCATAAGGACTCATGCGGGGATAGGTGACTCCTTCTGGACACTATCTCTATCACAGAGCTCTGAGTGCTCCAGCATGAAGACTCCTCTTAGCTAGGTAGGCAACTCCTTCAAGACAGTGCCTCAGCCCATCAGGTAGGCGACTCATCTGGGAGAGTAGCTCAGAGTGTCGGGTAGGTGACTTCTTTTAGACACTACCTCGGCCCATCGAGTAGGACACTCCTCCAGAACACTATTTGGTGAGCTCCAAATGCTCCGACACAAGGACCTCACCCATGGGAGAGGTGACTCTCCCAGGACACTATCTCTACCAGGGTGTCTGCATGACTAGTCTGCTTGTTTTGGCACTAGGAGCTCTTATCGACACCCCAAGAGACCGTTACCCTAGGTCACTCTAAGACACAATCAAGTTTATGGAGGGCAACACACCTAGACAGTCCTTCCCCTACAACTCTCAGGTTCTCTGCGTGTCTCTATTCCCCTATGGAGCTGTACAAGGGCTATGGACAATGGGCTAAATCAAGGGGTTCTTTGGCCACATTGGTGCTGTCTAGGTCGGTCTGGAAAAGACAAACAAAGTGACGTTGTGCAGAGCAACCAGAGCCGATAGTCCGTCGAGCACAGGCATTTATGACCCCTTCGTTGAGGTGTCACTCCTAGGGAGCACCGTATGTCGCTTGATGACATCACTATCTCAACCCTATAAATAGGGAACTTGAGAATTCATTTTAAGACTCTTTTTGACTTCAGAACTTCAAAAATCATTTCTTTTTTTCTCTCTAGAATCACAAAGCTATAAAACTCTAGAGAGAAATGTATGGAACTCTTACACAGGACCCCGACACTGGACCTTGACCAATGTTATCAAAGGTGCGCGCTTGACCAATGTCATCCAAGGCGCACCTATGCTTAGGACCTTGACCCATTGACCGGTGTTAACAAAAGTGATCAGTGTTATCAAAGGCGCACCTAAGTGCAAGGTGCAAGGAGTGCGCCTTGCCTAGGGCTAGGGGCATCCCCTTCAAAAGCCTTGCGCGCCTAGGTACAAGGCTGTGGTGGACGGGACCAAAAAAAAAAGCCCGAGCCCATACGTTTACCATATTCGTTTTGTATTTTCATTTTTATGATTTTCGTATTCAGTTAGAAAATATGCTCCTGTACTTTTATCATTTTCACCTAAAAAATTTTAGCTGTTTTTCAAAGCTCATTTTAAGACTTCGTTTCACTCAAATTTCCGTATTCAGTTATAAAACTTTAGCTCTTTTTGACTTCAGAACTTCAAAACTCATTTCATTTTCACCTATCATTTTTGTATTCAGTGAAAAAAAGCTGAAAACACTTCGAAGGTGTTTTCAATTTTTTGTCACTATTTGAGTAATTTTACCCAAAACAAAAATAGAAAATGATAAAAGTATAGAAAAAAAAGAATCTTTTTTATCATCATTGAAAAAAACAGAAAACGAATATGGTAAACATACAGGTCTTAGTCTTTTATTTTTGCATCGAGGGCATCATTTCAACCATTTATTGTCTTTGATTATTCGTTTCGTAACATGATAAATTAATGTCTAAATTAAAAAAAGGAAAACTAAAATCCCAAATCTCCAATCAATCACTTCTCTTGTTGTTCTTTATAGTGCTAGCATACCGTTGCCCGCTATTGCTCTCTTTTAAGTAAATTTACTCTTTCAAATCACTTTTTAGACAAAGATGATGATTCTTTTTTGTCTAAAAGGTGATTCTTTTAAAAAAAATAAAAATATTGTTGTCTTAACCCTCACTGATGATGAGGATGGCATAGTCATGTTCACTTAGAATTAAGTACTTCTACTTGGATTTAAAACTTTTTTTCTAGCATTGAAAACTTGTTAGATTGTCATGTTTTGATTTTTTTAATATGATTTTATTGATTTAATGCACTAATATTTTTTGCATCTCACTTCGTAAAGCGCAGGCTTCGCACCTTGTGCCTAGGCTCCAGAGACCCTTTGCGCCTTAGGTGCGCTTGGGTTTTTAATAACTATTACTTTAATTATGAACATAAGCATTTGACTGTGACTGTCGTCATCTATTTACCCCACGCCTTCGAACTCGCAACAGTGCCACTCTGTCTGGAAAATATTGGTGTCTGCCCTGTTTTTCTTTTGCCCGTATTAATATACTTGGCATCTTCCTTGGACTGCAATCCTTGTAACAATCCACAAGTACAGTGAACTAACATCCTTGGCATCTCGTGTAAGGTATTCACAACTCTTCCAACCAATCCCTTGACCTTATCAACAAGATTTTGTGAATCTCCCACAATAATGCAACATTTCATCTAGCTATTTTAAGGATGAAAATAAGTTTGTGATAGATATTGTACTGTGCGTACGATCCTCCACTTTGGAAGCTGTTGATAACTTTCATTCTGGGGAAATCCCAGTGCAGAATTAGCAAATAACGATCCCTTTTCAAATAGTCTTTAAGTGGATAACTTTCATTCTAAGATAACTTTTTTTATATTGTGACATATTCTTTTATTCTGTGATATTTGTATATGCGTCTAAATCTCCACGTTAATTTGATACTAAAACCTTTAAACGGCGATAAGCATAAATCCTTAAGCTTCAAAGCTTAGGCCAGCATATTGGAGACAAAATCTTCAACTTGATTTTGCCAAATCAAGTTGAAGATTAAGCTTATGCCTTTTCATATTCCATTTGAGATTAACTATACATTAATATTAGTAGCTAGTGTATTTAATAGGTGGGATTAATTCTATATTCCGGCATTCTCGTGTCACTTAAAAGGCATTAGGGATACTTTTTTATTCTTTAGTGACAAAAGATGTGGATTTGGTCAAAGGAAGAATGTATTCATTGAGCACTAAAGAATCTCTTTTACCTTTTACAAGCCTTTCGTACCGGTCAGGGTTGGTAACTAACTGTTTTTTTACTAGCGATGGTGGTTAGTACTGATAAACTTAAGCCGCTATGCATTTTTTTTAGAAACCAAAATTGTGGATGGTGGGAAGTAGCATGGACCATAAACTCACTGGCTAGTGAAATAGAATTTTTAATTGCACTTAGGGGCCCGTAGGTGGTTCTGTTACGATCAATGTTATGTTGTTAATCATTAAATTTAGCGTCACTCTATCACTCGCCTCTATAAAATCAGAAATAATATCATAGACGGGTTTTTAGCAATTATTGTACCATCAAAACTTTATGAATTTCGTTTAGAGTAAATTAGACATAACCCCCTCAGGTTGTATTGTCATCTTACTCAATACCCTAAGGTTTCAATAGTATCACTTAACCACTTCAAGTTTTAAAATTTTTCATTGGCAAGCAAAATCAGATTTCTCTTATAAAAAAATGGATGAACCGTCGTCACGTGGTCTTCTTTAAGGATCATATTGTCAAAGTACAAGTAGATGTATCACTTGGTACATCATAGTCATCAATTCCGCCAAGTTGGAAGTTATCGGAGCACCCAAAATAATGTAAAGGGAGCAGAAAGTTGCTAACAGAGAGCTAATCGAACTCCAACCCTTGGTTCAAATCTTGCCCAATTCAATCTACCACAATGGCTAATCCATCAAACATGAACCTGACACCAACTCCTCAACCACACCAATAGCCCATTCATCAAAGCCAATAGCTCATCCGTCTTAAGGAACGGTACGACAGTTTTGGGGGTTGATCAGAAACAGCGACGGAAGACATGTAGCGCATCTTCTATGAAGCCTCTTCATCTCATAAATCCTCAAGGCTGTAGCAGCAATAGCCAAATAGCATCATTACAGTATTTCTTGCAATTTTTACTATCAAAGGTTTTTGAGATTTGAGGTTAGGTGCTTTTGGTTCAAACATCTGGTTCTATGAGGGTCTTTGTCCTTGTTGTTGCTATCTTCCTCTTTCAAATGTTTGAATATGAATATCTTTTTCCACCAAAAAATGTGGTTTATGTGCTTTATATGTTTTGAGAGGTTTACCCTGTTAAAAGGGTCACTTTTATGTGTATAAATTACTGCACACCCACTTCTGTCTAACGAATATGATTTTAGATCCAATTGACACAATTTAAACTATTAATGGCATAACTAATATAATTAAAACCCTCAAGGGTTAAGCGAAATAACTATAAAACTTTAGGAGATTTTATGCTGTTTACTCTCTATTGTCTAAGTCACCAAGTCCTTCTGGGTTGAGTCCTCCTCTTTTGTTCTCTACTTTGACGATGCTATGATAACTGTCACGGTGTCGCTTTCACCCCCATACCCGCTTCTTTGACTTTATTACTAAAAATAGTTATATAGCGACAGCTAAAAGAGATGTTAAGCAATGGAAGTAACGTTCCAATATTGAGAAAAAAAAAATTAGAGGTTAAGTATCAAATTCCATCCCTTCCTATGAATTGGTTGAAGAAGAGTAAAGACTACAACCGTAGAGCCGCCCTCTTTTTGGCAGATGGCACAAAAATCAACATCCCTTCAGAAATGGATAGCATATCACAAGGTGTTATCCATACCGTACCTTTATGTCAGCAGTAAGAGACTATAATAAGAATAAAAAAAAGTAATTAAAAGAGACTATGATGGACCATTTGGATCATATAATATCTTAATTCCAGTCATTATCGTTACAGACTATAACAACTCCATTTAGGTCCATTGGTAGGTGTAGATTCCCTCCCAAAATTTTCATTTCTTTTAGTGCAGATTCAGGTTTCGTTACAGCTAAGAAGGAATAGTTTCCCTAAATTCGTAAGAAAAAGATTTGACCGACCTGTCCTTTGTTCATTCTTCTTCGTTCTTGATGTTCCGAGGAATAAATGTAGCTGGGCACCCGCAATGTGTTGGCTATTTAGTAGTAATTTGATTTGACTAATCATCTGCAGGATCTACTTCCTAATTGGCTTACTGTAATCATTTCACTGTTGATCTATTAACAGTGAAACAAGTTTTCTGTAAGTACAAATGGGGGAGGCTGTAACACATTTGACAAACTAAGGAAAAGGTAGTAATCATATGCAAATAGTGTTGGACAAACAGTGTCCAACAATGTCAGGCAACAGGATTAAGTTACAGATTCTTTTGTTTAGGCAGCGTGTTTTCATTGGTTGATCCAAAAATTGAAGTGTTTGAATCGTCCCGCTCAAGAACTACTCCCTATAAGTAGGGTTTCAAACCACTCAAGTGAGTTTGGTCCTCTCTTGACCAAATCTGCCTATGGCTAACTTGAAATGATCTCTTAGTGACATCGTACGAGTGTTTTAATTGCATTTAAAGGATTAATATTCTTGTGGTTATTGGTGACATCGTTTGTCATTAGGGCCCATTAGTAGCGACTATTCTCCACTTGTCTTTATAACATTCATTTCTTAGTTGTTTATATCTTGCTTAAAAGTATAGCAAGACAAAAAGCAAATTAAATGTTGAGAAATCTTGATATCAAATGTCGTCACAAGTACATGCATACCCTCCAATACATATTACACGAGCTAGCACCTAGAACACGAAATATGAAAAAATATATTCATCCCCTCTATGGGCTCGCATGAACTTAAAGGCTATTACCGTAAATGACACTTTCATTTTACAGTTCCCAAGTTAAACATGTTATTATTACACATCAGCCGTGGTTACTCCAACATATATGGTAACAAAGGCTTTGCAGAGTTTAATGTCATTTGTATAGATACTTGCATAATGGAGTTCCTCCTAGGAGCTAGATTCATTGCTTTATGTGTCTACTATTGTAGGATTCTGCCTACTTAGAAATGAGAGAATGGCTATTTTATAACACTGCTGCAAATGATTCCCCCTGCTTTTGGTACATAAATCTTTCACGGAATTGTTTTACTTTTGTATCTCACTTTTCGCCGGTCGAAATTCGCGTATGCCACAAGATTGGATCTATATTATTTCATATACTTTCACTATTAGTAAAACCCTAACTTCCTTACTCTGCGCCCATTCTCCTTCTCTTGTCATTTAATCCTTAAAACCACAAATACAATTTATAGGAAACTCGAGAACATAAAGCTACATGAAAACGGAAGCCCCCACCCCAAAAACCACAAATATTACCCTACGGGGAATCCCTTCATGTTGACCAGGACCGTAGAGTTGGGAATTAATGTAGTACCTTTCACAGACTATATAGTTTCTGCAACCATGCTCCACGTATGACAAATGTTTAATTGTATGCATGTATGTGAATTTTCAGACAAGCAAACCAAAAGAAGGATAAGATATACCCGAACGTCGAAAACTACATAGTTGTGAGCTTTCATAAAAATGCAGTTTGGAGGATATATTCATTTTCCTTATTGTTTTCTTCATAATAAAACTGCTCTTTTAATTGATAGATAGTCACGATCTGCTTAACCATTTATAGCCCTAGAATTAATAGCCCCAGAATTGTATTGTATGCATACATAACATGATATTTGTCTTTATCAGGCCCTTTTAATGGACGAAAACAACCATTTTTGAAAAAAAAAAAACTAGCCAACCAAAAGCCTTGCGTTGATTGTGAAATTGCTTACCGCCGGAGAAAAAATCAAGACCATTCGAACTGCCTCTCCTAAATCTGTTTAATTCCACAATCATCATAGACCTTGGAACAACCTCTTGCAACTGAACCCATACCTTTTGATGACCCACCATTTAGGTATCTCTATGGCACAAACTCCTCCACCTAATTTGCAAAAACTATTGCAAGTTTTCTCCTCTTAAGAGCTGAACATTGAAGACCTCGACTGCTTCACTCTTTTTAAAGGAGAATCAAAACATTTTAGCAATATCAAGGCCAACACTTGATATTATGTGCAAGAGTTCACCTTCTTAACCGCATCTAAAGATCAAGCACTATCTAACACCAAACAAAAATTCAGACGTCCTAAAGATGACAACAAAGATATTATAACCGATGTCCAGGCAAACACAAGGGGGCTAAGTACGAACTGACTGAATGACATTGAAGGAGGGGAAAAAATGGATCCAAATGTTTGAGTTAAAAATTTCTCAATATTTTTCCTCTTACTTCTCAGTGTTCACCAACCCACTCCCTAGTTACTGTCGGAAAAAATGCTTCGCGTACTTGTGCAGAAAACAACTACTAGAAATAATGCATTATACTAACGTTAGAAAATCAAGACCAGAGGATGTAGACCTTCTTGCTCTCTTGGTCCATATTAGTTCTTTCCAAAGTTCCTTTGTGCTGTGCAGGTTTTTCATTGTTGAGCCCAATATTGCATGAAGGATGAGGAAAAAGAATGAACAGAGGAAAAAGAAATCAAGAGTCTCATTACATTAATATAAGCTTAACCGGATTTAGACAACCAGTGCTTCCAAGTGACTGCTTAATCTATTTAAACATTACTTTGAATTACGGTGTAATTTATTTGATGTAATCTATTAATCTCCCTTTAGGATTTTTGAACGTTGATTTGATTTTTTTTGTATTTCAGTTTTTGCGGTACACATTTCTGTCAACTGGGGCGGGGTAGGTTTTTAGGGCTACAAAGACTAGCGGGGCGGATAGGGGTGGTGGCAGGTTTTTTAAACTAGCTTAGGATTGGGTATAGTATTGCACTTATTTAACCAAGGGGCGAGGTGGGGTAGAGTTTCAAGGCTACTGGGGTGACTAAGAAACTGATAAGATCCGCATCCGACCCTGCCCATTGTTGTCCCCACACAAGTTATCCAGTAATTCGGAATTTAGCAAGAAAGTATTCATCATTTCTTTTAAAGTACGATTCTTCAACTCAGCAATTCCATTTCACTTAGGCGCATACGGTGTCGTGGTTTCATGAATAATTTCATGATCGACATAATATTTTTCAAGAGGAAAAATATATTCCCCTCCTCTATCACTTCTTACTACTTTAATTTTTCTACTAAGTTGATTTTGAACTTAAATTTTGAATTGCATAAATGTTTCCAAGGTTTCATTCTTGCTACGAAGCAAATATACAAAATAAAATCTTGTACAATCATCAATAAAAGTAATAAAATATTTTTTTCCTCCTCTACATTTTATCACCTTGGAGTCACAAATATCATGTATCAGACTTATAGTTTTTGTACTTCTTTCAATTGACTTGAAAGATGTTTTTGCCAATTTTGCTTCAAAACAAATCTCACGCACTTTGTATGAGTCAAAATCTATTTTAGGCAATAGACCACTTTTCACAAGCTTTTGCATAGAACCATAATTTACATGACCTAATCTAAGCTGCCATAGATTAGGATATTCTAGCAAGTAAGCAGAAGAAATATTATTAATAATCCTAGAATTTGGTACAGCTTTAGGCACTATAATCATTACATTTAATTTAAACAGACCATCACAAACATATCACTTTCTTACAAATACACCACTCTTAGTGAGTACAAACTTATCACTCTCAAATACTAGATTAAAATCATTTTTACTCAACAAATGAGTCTGAAAATAGATTCTTTCGAGTGTCCGGCACATGAATAATATTGTTGAGACTCAATTCCTTTCCCGATGTCATCTTCAAGCCCGCATTTCCCATTCCTTGCACCTTTGAAGAGGAAGAGTTTTTCATGAATAGATTCTTGTTATTGGCATTCTGATATGTAGTAAACATACTTCATTCGGAACACACATGTCGAGCAGCACCGGTGTCTACTCACCACTGTTTGGAATTTTCAACCAAGTTGACTTCAGATACCACCGCAAATAAATTCAAATCTATAACGTCCTAGGTGATTTTGTAACTTCCGTCACGTTGGCTTGAGAAAACTTTCATTTATTTTTGTGACTGTAACAATTCTTAGCATGAGGGCCTGATTTGTCGCACACATAGCAATTCTCATTGAACTTCCTCTTTTTCACCACCATTGGAATTTGATCAGCTTGCTCCATCTGGACCATCTAAAGTGAAAAGTTTCCTTCTCTTTAACGGACCTTGCTCGACAACATTTGCCTTGCCCTCTTTATGATAATTTTCAGCTTTCTTCTCAGACTGACGTCAGACCCAAAAGGTTTGCATAACTAGATACCTAAACAACAAACATAAAATGGATGTAATATTCTTTAAAGAAACTAACCTTCATAAATTGATTTTCTCGTATCTCGTTACGGCTTCTTCTCCTCCTCTGGCTCGGATCTGACTTTCACAGAAGGAGGATTCAATTGAAGCCTTTGGATTGCTTAGTTATCTCTATATGATGACTCTGTTGTTCTCTTAGATAGTAATATAATTATTCTCAAGTTCACAACTACGTTAATGGATGATTGATGGGAAACTTTGATATATGGTCATTTGAATCTTTCTTCTTACGAAGATTTCTGTCTAGAATCATTAGTTACAATCAAGCCCTCTTGGTTTTGGAAGACTTCAGCCAGATTTGGTACCCATCTGAGAAAAGTGGTAGGGTGTCTACAAGCGTACCAAGCCTTCTCCAAATTTGTTATTTCATTCATACTATTGGATTGATTAATATGGAGTGAAATGGGTTTACTTTTACTTGGAGTAGTAATCATTTGGGTCAGGCTTGTACTTTTAAGAAAAGAGATAAGGCTTCGCCTCTACCATATTGGCTAGAGTCTGTAACCTTGGTATTAAAGTTTTAGACCACGCCCCCATTTTATTACAAAGTATATACATTAGAATCCCAAAAATTTCAGGCTTTTTGGCTTCTACATGCAGAATTTGTTTGTGTTATCTCGGTTGCTTAGAATTTTATTGTTGAGGGCTCTCCCCCATTTCGGGTAATTTCAAAAGGGAAAGCTATAATGATAGTTCGACATGTGTTGAGTAGGTCATCTTTGGTAATCTTCCCTCAAGAATTGAAGATACAGCTCAACAACTCCTCACCCTCAAGCATATTTCCCTGATATTTAGGCTCAAGCCACTTATAAGGAACCTAAGTGAGGATTAGATTGGCTTCAAGACCGTGAGGAGCACTTAGACAGGTGAGGGTGGGAGATCAAAACACCAAACTCCTTTAACACATCTAAGATTATTCGTCGCCACTACAATCTTATAGATGGTTGTAATGTTTGGACTTTACGGGTTAACGATGTTATGACTACCTTCGAGATTATTTTGCCTTTTTATTTATAGAAAAGGAACCTTTCCACTTCTATATTTAATACCAAAAATTCTATAGGTATATCTATCACTGTAGCGTCTTTCAGAAGGAGATTGATTTTCAATCACTTTCCTTCATGGGCAAAGAAGCTGAAACTGTCCTTTTCTGTTTAGCTCCCCATAAATCTTTAGGGCCAAATAGTATTCCACCCCCTGTATACCAAAAATGCTGGTCACTCATGGAAGAAGATATCAATAAAGGTGTTTTGTCTTTTTTGGCTCTAAATACATGCGTTTTGAAGCCAATTTTTCTAATATTACGCTCATTCTAAAATCAAATGCCATCATCTTCTCTCAGACTTTTGTTCTATTAACATGTGCATCATAATCTACAAGGAGTTGGCTAATAGACTCAAGTACGTATTATCCTCTATCATCTTATTAACAAGAAATGCCTTCGTGCAAGGTCGGGCCTTTGTAGAGGATATACTTGTCGCACAGGAACTAATTAACAACATGATTTCTACCAAAAAGTTTGGGAAAAGGCAATAACAACTTTCAAAATATATATTATTAAAGCTTTCGATCGACTACATTATGATTTCTTTTTAATGCGGTACAAATAAAATTTGTGTTCACAAGTTTCTGGATCAAACTAATCATGTAGTCCATCTGAACAGTATCTTGTGCTATTCTTGTCAATGAATCTCCACCAAGGAGAATTCACCTATTGTAGGATTAGACTAGGAAACCGTTTTTGTTTTTGTTTTTGTTTTTGTTTTTTTTCTATTTGTACTCTGTTCAGAAGCACTATCGGTAGCACTAACTAAAGGAGAACATCTTAAAGGCATTGGTGGTATTAAAACTGGAGTCTCAGCTCCACCTATATCCCACCTCATGTTTGCTAAACATACGATCTTAGTTTTCTAATTGGATCTGTTTAAATATGGAGCTTTAAAACTCTTGCTAGCTCAGTATCTGTGACACCTCAAAACAATTCGGTAACTTTGGCAAATCTCCTTTAGTATGCAGTCATAATACAAATTCATAGCTACAAATCTATGTGAGGTCTTGCTTCATCATCCAGGTATCGACTTCTTTTGGGCAACACCTTGGCATTTCCCTATAGTTACCAACACGAAGAAGTTCTTTCAGTCCTTGATCAAAATAGATTTGTGGGCCAGAAAGGTCTGCTTCTCAATAAAGCTGGACGATATACTCTAATATATTTGGTCCTCTCTCAGCATCTTATCTAATATATATTATGTTCCCAACCTACTTTGGTCACATCCAAGGGCTCATCAGGAGTCCTGTTTTGTGCGACATGTCACATATTCAACGGTCAATTTTTCAACGCTTTCGTCTAGTCAACATGCGCACGCTTAAGTCACGTGCATTTTTTATTGACTTTTCGCGATAACTCATGACTAAATTTATTTTTGTGTCGCCAACATAGCGACTTTGGAGCCACCGAAACTTAGAAAAATATGCAAAAATGGACTTGGCCCGACTCGCCCCTTAAGGGGGTTGGTAGAGTTGTCAAACGGGCCGGGCGGCCCGCGGGCTGGCCCGACCCGGCCCGTTTCTGGCCCGGGCTGGCCCGGCCCCGTCCATGAACAGTAGCGGCCCCAGCACAGCGGGCTTGGGGCCTGGGCCTGGACCAGGCCTTCATTTGCTCCGAAAAAGCCCGGCCCGGAAACGGGTTTGGCCCGGCCCGAAGTCGGCCCGGGTCTGGCCCGGTCTGCGGCCCGGGTATGGCCCGGATCTGGCCCGGTCTGCGGCCCCACTTGTTTGAATTTTTTTGTTTTTCCCCCCCTTTCTTCCACCCCTTTTCCAAAATTCCACTTTTACCCCCCCAACAGCAATATAACGGCTAGTTTGGGGGGTATTTTAGTCTAACCTATATTTTTCAACTCCTTTACACTCTTACCCTCCCCAACAACTATAAACGGATAGTTTGTAGGGGTATTTTGGTCTTTTGTGAAGTTTCTAAAATCTATAAATTCACACCATTTCTCTCTAATTTTTCACACCAATCTTCTTACTCTCTCTTACCTAAACATTCTATATTTCTACAAGCTTTGCTACTATGTTCCTCTCCAATTACTACTCTTGTTTACTAATTACTACTCTTGTTTATTAATTACTAGTCTTGCTAAATTCTTTTTAATTACTAACTCTCTAATATTTGTTACTCGTTCATTCTTTTAATTGTTATTTCTTATTACTACTCTTATACTTGTGTATTTAGTTACTCTTACAAAGTTTAGCTCGAAATATGGCTGGATTATTGAAGAAAATGAGGCGTGCATCGTCATCACGAAAAACATCATCATCATCGCAAGCACCACCACCAGCACAAGCGCCAGCGCCACGGCCATCACAAACACCAATCCAATCACAAACACCAATCCAAGCACCAACACAACCATTCGTTCCTGGACGAATGAGTACAGGCTGTATGATAGATACCCAAGCCAATTGGGAGTTCAATCAAAACATTCCACATTTTGAATACACGCCTGATGAAGACCCCCCGCATTATAGTCAAGGACGCAGCTCGGTTGGCGAAGCTACTACTCCGTGGCATAATCTCAACCCTATGCCTGGTCATGATGAAGAAGGGCCGAGCAATGCCTCCGGTAATGAGCCAGAAGTCCAAAAGGGGAAAAAAAGAAAGCCGAGTGTTGGAATCATTTCGATGTAGTTATGGTGGACGGCATCCGAAAAGCTCGATGTAAGTACTGCGCTAAATTATTTTCGTCTGGTAGTGGTAATGGACATCTTAACAGGCATTACCCTCTGTGTGCACCTCGACAAGGCCACGTCGAACCTACCCAAACGCAGTTATCTTTTGACGGTAAGTTATTTGTTTATAATCAGCGAGAGCAAAGAGACGGTCTCGCTGAATTTGTTATTCATGATGAACAAGCCTTTTCTTTTGCCGATAATCCTAAGCACTCTAGATATATGAACACATACGTTCAACCTTTGTACAAAAAGGTTCATAGAAACACAACTAGATCCGATGCACTCCGACAGTACAATGCTGCTAAAGCACGCCTTATCGATTATTTCGATAAATTTGAAGGTAAAGTTAGTCTTACTTCTGATATTTGGCAATCTCCTTATACTTTTGTTAGTTATTCTTGTGTGACCGCTCATTGGATTGATGTAGATTGGGTTATGCACAAGAGAATCATCGCTTTCGAGCACTTCCCTTATCCGCACGATGGAATGAACATTGCTATTCTTATATTAAAAGCATGCACCACATTTAAAATTAAGGATAAGATTATGAGTGTTAGTTTTGATAATGCTTCTAATAATAAAGTTGCTGTTGCAGCTTTAAAGGAGACGCTTCAACCTGTACTTAATGGTGAATTATTTCATGTTCGCTGTGTTTGTCACATTATTAATTTAATTGTTCAAGATGGTTTAGCTGCTGCAGGAGATATTCTTCTCAAAATGAGGGGTATGACAGCGTATGTTAATAGCTCGAGTCCGAGAACACAACAATTTAAAACGTTGTGTGTTCAATATAATATGCCTCGCAGGAGAGCAGTTACAGATGTGGTCCACAGGTGGAACTCTACATACCACATGCTTTTACACATTCTGGCATACCGAGAAGTCTATACGCATTTTCTACTAACCCAGTTCCCAGCCGGCTTGCCAACTCAAGAGGAATGGCAGATGGCCACATACCTAGCTGAATTTTTGGAGGTATTCTACACGTCTACCAATTTATTGTCTGGTACGTACTATCCCACCTCTCCTCTCGCTGTAATAGAAATTCTGAAGATGGCTACAATGTTAACAAAATGGAGATATATAGGACCCTTTAAGGAAATAGTAAAAGTGATGGATCAAAAATTTAATAAATATTGGAGTAAACTGCCTGCTATTTTTACTGTGGCTACTTGTTTAGATCCTAGGTTAAAGTTGCATGGCGTGAACGCCTCGATACAAGAGATATCGAAATTAATGTGCTACACAGCAGAGGAGACAACCGCATTCACAGCAAAAGTGAGCAAGAGGTTTGAGGACTTGTTCAACGTCTATCGTAATTCTGCTGACGTGCGCGGGCGAGCTACATCATCATCCACTGTTGAGAGGTATTATGCGCCATACCTTCAGGGCTTTGAACATCTAGTAGCAAGACAACTACCAGGTGAAGGTACTTCTAATTCGGCAGGTTCGTATACTTTTTCCTCTTTTAATGAGATTGGTGTATATGCAAATACTGATCATTATTCTGATTTATCAAGGCAAGAACAGGTTAATTTTAATTTGTTAAATTTTTGGAAACAAAATCAAAACATGTATAAAACTTTATCCCAAATTGCACGGGATGTACTGCCAGTGCAAGCCTCCACGGTTGCTTCAGAGTCGGCATTTTCAGCCAGCGGGAGGGTTTTGGATGACAGGAGGAGTCGTCTTAACCCCGAGTCGCTCGAGCTATGTGTATGTTGGAAGGATTATCTTGATGCGAAATACCGCGAGCAAGATAAACCGATTGATGATAGGAAGAGCAGTGACTCGGATATTGAAGTACTTCTGGATGATTAGGTAATTTGTTTTTATTTTCCTCTTTTGATCCTTTTGGTTGACGTTGCAGATTTCTTGATCTTTGATTGCTGATATTTTGGATAGACATGCATTATTATTTTGATTGTTAGAATTTTAAGAATAAATTTTTTCACAAAATATACTTTTTTTCCATATATATAAAATAAATTTTTACAAGCAAGATATATATTTTTTCGTATATATAAAAAAATAGGTAACTTCGCCTGTTTGTTTACAAGCAGCCGGTCCCAAGCCCGGATAAAAGGAGGAGGGCCTATGAATACATTTATTATTTTTCTATATAAATTGTTATGTGTTAAGATTTTATTAATAAAGCTCACCAAGAAGAGTATGAAAATGTTTAACATATAATAAAAAATATAATGGCTAACAAATAAATATGTATATACATACATACATATATATGTATATTACTTATAATGAAATAAAATGATAAAGATTAGGTTCGTTAAATTGTGAATATTGCCTAGAGATGAAATTTAAAATTGAATAACAAGAAGAGAAAAAAAAAAAAGGGCCCGGGCCCGGCCCAAGCCCGGCCCTAGCTATTGGGCCTAGGGCCAGGGCCTGGACTGGGCCTAGGTTTGCCTTCGGCAGGCCCGGCCCGGCCCGGTTGGCAGCCCCACTGGCCCGGCCCCGGCCCGGCCCCACAGCAGGCCCGATGGGCTTGGGCTGGGCCGGCCCAAGCCCGGCCCTTTGACAACACTAGGGGTTGGCCACCTCCCTTAAAAGGGGGGTCGGCCACCTCCTTTACAGGGGGGTCAGCCACCATCCTGAAAGAGAGGGGGTTCGGCCACCCTCTTACGGTTCGACCACCCCTACGTTGGGGACTCGCGGCCATCTTTCCTTTACTCATTCAAGCACCATCTCTGTAATGCTCACCCATCACCCGTGACCGTACGACGCCCGTGCGCTGTCACCGCAACAACCGTGGCTCATGGCCGCGCATCGTCGCCTTTGCATGCGCCCGCGCGCTGACTCTACGACCCATGTCGCCTGAGCGCCATGCGCCGAGCCACTGATATAGCCGTGCCCTCAGGCTCTTTGTCACAATATCGTGCCCCCGGTACCATACACACTTCACTGCGCCCATGCGCCACTTCCATGACATGTGCCCCTGACACTAGGTATTGTATTGCGACAGACGTTTTCGCGCCCATGTGTCACAATCTTGTCTCGTGCCATTGGCATCGTGCCCATGCGCCACAATCATGTTACATGCCTCCGGGCACCACACTCATTCACCACATCATGCACCCCTGCCATGGACTTGGACATGCTTTGACCCACTCTCTGGAATGTGTAGCATTCCAAGGAGCTCTATTCGTAGTGCTCTGGCACGAGGACCCTTCGCAGTGGGATTGGCTCGCTACCACAGAAACTATCGCCACCTCCATTTCAGGGGGCTCCATTCGTAGTGCTCCGGTAAGAAAACCCTTCGTAGTGGGATAGGCTTGCTACCACTGAAGCTATCGCTGCCTCCATTTCGGGGGGCTTCGTTCATATTGCTCTGGCACGAGAACCCTTTGCAGCGGGATAGGCTTGTTACCACAGGAGCTGTGTTGCCTTTATTTCGGGGGGCTTCGTTTGTAGTGCTCTGACATGAGGACCCTTCGCAGCAGGATAGGCTCACTACCACATAAGCTATCGCCGCCTGGGTGACTTGCATGACACTAGGCACGTGTGAGCTGCGACCACGTTCACTCATGTTACCGGTGATCATCGGCGCCCCCAAGACGATGACCCCCGGGTCACTCCAAGATGGGAGCATTTCTTTGGCGGGCATTGCGCCTAGTCCATCTGGCAGTTGGTCACAAGGACCTTCCCTCACTGCTGTCAGGTTCTCTCCACGTCTCTTGATGCACCCCTGTTGGATTCAATAAGGGCTTGGACCGGTGGTTAGGGCAAGGGGCTTACTCTGGTCATGCCGACGGTGTGTAGTCAGTCTTCTCAGACAGGTAGAGCGACGCTATGTGCGGCAGGCAGCGCAGATTTAGAAACCGGAAGTCTTAGCTGATGATGCAGGCACACTTTTCCTTATAAATAGTGGACTTTGGATTTCATTTTCAACAGAATTCTCTCATTTGACAAAAATCACTTTCTCACTCTAGAATCCAAAAGTTCTGGAATTCTAAAGAGAGAAACAATGTTGGACCCTGACGCTGGACCTTGACTGGGACCCTAGCATGGACTGTCGATTGCCGGCCCTATTCATCTACGCCTTGTGTCCACAACACTGCCACTCCTCACAGCCTATCTGGGAAACCTTGCTCTCTACCCTTACTCCACCCTCAGTGTCTCTCACTTTGTACATCTGGCAGCTGACTCAGATTGCATCCTTTGCGGCACCTCCACGTAGATACAAATCATTTTCCTTGTCATCATATTCTATTTAATCGACAAGCATACAAATTTCTTACAAAATCTATTTGTTTTATGGCAACTACTCATTGATCAAATCCCAATCAAAACGTATTTAATCGACAAGCATACAAATTTCTTCCATCTGCCCATTTTGCAACAATTCAGATGAAACAACCCTCTACTTATTTCTATTTTCCTAGGAAGCTTTTATGACAAGAAAAGAAACCAATTTCTAGTTCACATCTCAGTTATGCTCCCTCCATCCCACATAATTTGATCAACTTTTTTTACACGCAGATTAAGTATTTAAGTGATATATTGTGTGTTTTCAATTCTACCTCTAAAAGAGAGTAGGGGAAGAAAGTTGACCAGAAGAGAGAGAGAGAGAGAGAGAGAGAGAGATGGCTTGATGGATTGCTAAATGTGAAGAGAGATATAGATAAAAAAAAATGTAAGCAAGTGGATCAGGAGTGAAAAATGAGTTGATATAGATTTAAATATGGAAAGAGAAATAGAATAAAAAATTATATAAATAGTGAATATGTAAAAACTACTTACAGAATCTTTCTTAATTTGGAAATGAACAATTTTTGTAGAACGGTCCAAAAAAAATTGATCAAATAAGGTGTGACGGAGGGAGTAAGTCGGACAACTGGTGGATTAAAATATTGGAAGAAAACTTTTTCTCCAACTCACATCGCTCAACTTCTTTAACAGGACTAGTCATTAGGATACCATGGGTTTATAGTCTAGACATTATTCCGGCTTATTTTCTTATTGACAAAACTTATATTATATCTTCATAGGAAGAACAAGGGCGGAGGTTCTAAAAAATGTTGGAATCTTACCCGACATTCATTTTGCACTCCAATGATAGCATAAACTCCAGGTACAATATGGTAGCAACGGAAGGACGAAAGAAGGAAAAGAAAGAGCAACCATCACGTTCACCTAATAATCAAGACAGATTTGACGACCACCTTTTGATGAAGGACTGACTCTTGATTTTTCTGAATGATGTGTCCAGTATACGTATATGTACTTTGTTTTCTTAACTTGAAAAAGCTTCCGATTTGGTTGTAAAAATCGGTAAACTTTCTCTTTAGTTTTCTTGAATAATAGTCTTGAAACCAAAAAAGCTGATTAACTTTTGGATGTAAATTCTCATGTTTAATTTTTAGAAGAAAATTTTGGAGAGCCAAGGAACGCTTATTTTAGCCTCCATTCCAGCACCCACACGTCACGTCCTGCATACGCATGCAATGTCGTCCAAGACAAACCCGTGGGGTTGTTCGCACCTGGACTAGGCGCGGAGGCCAGCAGCGTCTACCGTACCCAATGTTGGTGGCAGTAGCATGCGTGAGCATCAAGAGTGCACCCCTGCATTTGTCGAACCATTGTGAGGCACCTCAAGAACCAAATGCAGCGACAAGACCCTCCTCCTCACCAAATCGTCTTGGTAGTACTTCTTAGATTTGTCCCAGTGTTCATGGGGTGTTGATGGAGTGCAACTAATAGTATAAGCATTGTGGGGGCAGAATGGTAGATGTGGTAATCTAATGAATATTTCTTGACATGTGACAACGAAACAGCTCTGTGAATATTATTTAATATCATTTGACTTTTGCGCACCTATTTCGTCTATCATGAAGTGAAGTAAAATCCGTTAGATCATTGATTTCCTTGCCTATCCTGGGTGACGAGTTCTCAATGGCGATGTAATATAACCTTTTTCGAGAATTCTCTTTCGTTCTTGATCATTCGCAATGTAAATTTTACCATGTTACAGGCTGAAGGAGAAAATTTAGGGATTTGTATTTGACTGCACTTATTAATACTTGCACTCAATTTTCGTTGCTAAATAAATGTCGGATTGAAAGATCTTTGCGACAAAAGGTGCTCAAAATGGACTACTATGGTCAAAAGTCAAGTACAGTTATCAATTCAATTTTCACACGCAACTCAGCAACAAATTTAGGGGGTGTATGTTTACAGTTTTCGTTTTGTATATTTGTATTGTGTTTTCGTTTTCAATATTTTCGTATCCAATCACAAAATATGATTATGTACTTTTATTATTTTCACCACTTTTTTTTATCTATTTTTTTCAGTTGTTCTTATATGTTTACCTTTCTTATTTCTGTTTTCATTACTATTACGACCATTTTTTCCGGTTTTACCCTTACTATAGGATGATAATATGCTATTATACCCTTACTTTACCCTCCAAATAAATATCCTGCCCCACTTGTCGACCTCTTTCAGACAACCCAACCATCTTCTCCACCATTCCAACGCACCTGCCATCTCTCTCTACCTCAAACAACTTCCCGCTTCTCCTCCTTTCCAATATTATGGTGCCGGAGACAACTATTCTTCCAATCGGCCGACAACAACAAGAACAACAAAGGTGACACGTGCGCCACTGACGACCTACTCAACTTCCCCAAGGAGGATGAGGTGATGGCCGACGCCTTCTTCGGCAATCTCACCGTGGATTCCAGCTAGATCTCGGCAGTCACCACCGTCAACAACTTCAATTCCTCCATCTCTGTAGCGAGCACCAGTTTTTTCTTTTTTTTTCCCTCCAAAACCCACTTCCTACAAATCTGCCCCTTTATGATATTCCCTTCCCTTTCCCTTGCATCTGTCAATTTTTGGAATCTTTTCATGGTGATTAGTGATTACGGTGGGGCGAAGAAAGAGTATAGAAAGGAAGATCTATCATGAATCTCTCTTGGTGATTACGGTGGGAGTGAGAGATCTTCCTTTCTATGCTCCTTCTTCACCATCATGGATCTTTCATGGTGATTACGGTGGGGTGAACAAAAGGGGAGAGAGAGAGAGAGAGAGAGAGAGAGAGAGAGAGAGCTAGGCGGCCGGGCCATGGCAAGAAAATTGTAAACAGTGGAGACATGATTTAGTATTCTTTGACACAGAAAATACGAGTAGCGAGAAAAGGTGAAAACACATTTTCGGTGTTTTTATTTTTTTCGGTACTGTTTCGATTTTTTATCCAAAATAAATACGAAAAAATTAAAGTACATGAAAAAATCTATATTTTTCATCATCATTATAAAAATGAAAACGAAATCATGTAAACGTACAGTCCCTTAGAAGCACCTTTTTAGTGTGACTAAATATTTGCCTATACATATATGTAGCCACCATCACTCGTCACTTTATGGAAGGAGGAATGTTGGCCTCCTTCTGCAATCTTGATTGCAGCCAACATTATTACTAGATTTAGGTACAGCAGAAATTTCTTTCTTTGTATTTAGGACTATCATGAACCAGCACTACTTTTAAGGACCAATATCAGAAGAAAATTAAGAAACTGTATGGAGGACTTTACGAACGTATCATACCTCATGGATGGTACAAATCACTTCTAATTGCACTGATCCAAAGGATGTTCTTTACCCACTTTTGCAGTAGTTATGTCTGTTACGACAATAGCACCTTCAGATTCGATTCCTAGCGCCGTCCCCTACCGTCTGCATTGCGTCCATACTTGATTACTTGTCACAAATCTTGCACATCAAATGATTGTCATTTGATTCCCACCAACAGTGCTGTGCACCAAACTTCATAGCCGAAGGACCAGCTTCAAGGCCTTGTGCCAATGTAACAAACTTTGTGGGGAGTCCTTGAATGACACAAGGCCAACATTAAATTGACATGTGTGTCTTATCTTATGTCCACAGTGTACCCTAAAACCTTTTACGCAAGGGCTGACTTCCAGCTACACTTTGCATTCTAGAAAACTTTTGGTTCGCACACTAATTAATTTATTTTGCTGTACCAACAGAAAATTTTTTGACAGAAAGCAAATAACACAAAATGTAGCGTGGTTTAATATAAGCCTATGCTTACAAAGAAAGCATCACAAGATATGACAGTTCTGCTCTCGAAAATTTTTGGAAGCGAATCTCCGAGAATCGACAGAATACGTGAACTCTCAACAAGCTCTTTTACACGTAAACGACGGCTCGGTCACGTTTATAGTCTGTCCATATTACTCTTTAATAAACTCTAGATTTTACTCAAGCCCATATAAATGTTTTGCTCTACGAGTAATCTTTCCCCTTCTAGGTCCATCATTGATCCTCTCTCCGTGGGTGTACATGTCACAAACAATTTGCCAGAAAGGATTCCCATTATACACGGCCTCAAACTTGAGAGGAAGTACATGTCACGCTGTAGGAATGACACTGGGTAACGCAAACGCCTTTTGACTTGAGGGTTGTGCATGTCACAGTCGTATCAAAACGCACAGCCGCTGCCCATTATGGGGTGGATATGATTCTGTTCTGACTTCTTTTTGGACCCAAACAAACAGAATTTTCGAATGTGGTAAAGATTCTGAAACCGAAAGCTGCAACTCGGGCTTCTGACATGTCCCACGAAAAAGCGCCACTAAAGAAGAGTTGCCACCAAGAAAGGCTGAGGTTTTAGGGGGAAATGGGTTGTACTTGTGGGTTATCTAGGAGGTGAAAATCAGCACAAGTCACAGAAATGTCTGTGTCAAAGTGTAAGTACTGTTTGGTCTGGAACCGTGTTTGTGTACAAAGAGATCGAGCTAAGAGTTGAAAAAGTGGGAAAGTGTTAGTCCAGTTGCGATCAAAGATAGGCAGTGCCAACTCTATATGTCGTATTTAGGTTTGCAAGTACTGTAACAGGTTATTGTTGGTCGCATATAAAGTTTGTCACCTAAAAAACGGATTTATCTTTATTTCATTTTTTGGTAGGGTAAAATTAAAGCTAGATTTGGCGCGCGCGCGCCCACACACACACACACACACATATATATATATATATATATATATATATTCTCTATTGTTGACTGCTTTTAAAGCCATTGGTCTCCCCTCTAGAATGATTGCTGGTCCAATGGGATGAGATTCGGACGTTGTGCACGGGTTGTGAATGTTCTACGTTTTTATAATTGCTTAATAGAAAACCCCAAAAATTTTGAACCTCACATTTTTTATTGCAATAAATTCTTACGTTATTATTAGGGGAGAGCACCTTTATGATGAACCTTTTTTGAAAGTTTGAACTATATACTTACTAACTTCATATGAAAGAAAGGCTAATCAAGTTCGTTGTTAGAAATTTCTCAACATTTGATAAATAGCCACTCCACCCTACTTGTTCTTCCTCTTCATTTTCTTAACCACTCCATCCAAATATCTTACGGTACTTTTTTTTTTTTTTTTGGGGGGGGGGGGGGGCTCGTTCTCCTTCTTATGTATCTTTTATTAATTTGTGTAGACTAGCTTTGCTCATACTTTGTTAACTGCATATGCGTCATTTGTGCCGACAATCCCTAGTGTCAAGTAATTATTTTACCAAGTAATTAACCAAGGCATTACACGAAAGTTCAAATCTTTAAGAGAGACAATAATTCCTCTGTATTGCCTCTTAGAGGCATCTATAACTGTTTTTTGGACCTTTAGTAACAAAGTGCAGTGCACTAATTTCAACAAGAAGCGGAATTAACAAAATGGAGTTTGCTGATACAAACGATAAACGGAATTATTAGTTCAATAATAAATTACATGCTTGATGGACTTCTTGGGATCCCACTTGTTCCTAATCAACTCTTGAAGAAGTCTAATCTAGTTGCCTGTTCGTCGAAGCGTAAGCAAAAGCAACAAACAATGAGAGCGTCAAAGCGAGCGAAGGTAATATATATATATATATATATATATATATATATATATATATATATATATATATATAGCGAGTAGCGAGAGGGAGAATTAAGAGCGGTAGTGTTTTCCACTTTAAAAGGAGGTAGCTTGTTAAAAAACTGTCTATCAAAGGGAATGTTCTTAATTCTATTTTCCTTGAACACTGATCGTCAAATAAGGTTACTTGATGACTGCTTAGCCACAATGCTACAGTCTATTTGCCCTGGCCTAACTATCAATGACTCGTAGCTCTTTGACACATTATGGATTGATCAATAAAATTTTGTTCTTTGAGAATTAGGCTCTGTTTGACAAAAAAAAAAAAAAAATTGGTTTTCGGTTTCCAAAAAAAATAAATTTTAAATAGCTGTTAAATTTTTTTTTTTACAAAAACAAGTTGATGTTTGATAACCCAGTTTTTTTTTTTGAGTCCTTTTTTTTGTGTTTGATAACATTTTTTTTTGTGGTGGTTTGCAGTGGTGGTGGCCAGCGGCGATGGCGATCGCCAGCGGTGGCTGCCGGTAGTTGCCAGGGGTGGTTGCCGGTGGCTGGCAGTGGCTGCCAGCGCTGAGAAGGTGGTGGTGATCTAAAAAAAACTAACACTGAAAAAAAAATCAGTTTTTAGAGTTTTTAAAAACAGCCTCATTTATAAACTGGATTTTTAAACTAAAAAAAAAAAGGGAAAATGGTTAGTGAACACAACTTTTTTTTTCAGTTTCCAAAACTGAAAAAAAATAAATTATGACAAACGCAGCCTTACTCTCATAGTTTTGTATTGCTTTCATCACTCATCCTTGTGGATTCAAGGACGAGTGAGAAAAACAATCCTTAATTTTAACTAAAGTATAATTAGTAAGGCCGTAAATGAACCGAGCCGTTCACAAACGGCTCGTGGTTCGTTCTTCTTAAAACTCGTTCTCGTTCGTTCCTATAATATACGAACCGAACATGAACAAATTTGTAGAGCTCGTTTATTAAATGAGTCGAACGTGAACACTCCGAAATGTTCGCAAACGTGTTCGCGAACAATAATAAATTAATTATAATATATTTAAAGAATTATATTTACATAAATATCATATATTAATGTTTAAATCTAGATGGACTAAAGCAAGCCCACTTATAAATATAGAGCCCATTACTTATGCATGAGTCCAACTCCTAATAGCCCAATATGTGAAGCCCATTATCTAAAAGACCCTAACTATATAAACTCAACCTAAACCTTAACACTCATATACATCAGTAACATTACATATTCAAGGACAGCTGCGCGCCGCACTCTGGCCCCTCCCTCGTCTCTCTCCCTCACAGAAGCCACGCACGCGCCTCACCGATCGCACATGGCCTCTCTCTCTCCCCCTTTCTTCACAAACCCACATCACGGATTCACGGCTACGACGCCGATCACCGATCTAGCTCGAGGAAGAGAGCAACCACATGTGCAAGAGTGTAACCGAAGAAAGTCGAGTTGCTGTAATCGGACCCTTTTTTTATACATGCAGCCACTGGTGCCCAAAGATCTCAATTACTGATGTAGCTTCGCTTGCCGTCGACGTCGTCATCTCGCAGTTGCCGGCGGCACATGCATAGTCCCGTATTTTCTATCTACATCGCCAATGATCGAGATCTCTTTTGTAGTGATTTTGATTCCCCATCCCCCTCCTTGTATCTTCTGTAATATAATTTTTGATTCGTTATAGCTCGATGAGATTGAAGGATTTGAGGATTATTTGCAAATTTTAGGAATTTAGTTAGAATTGAATATGTACAGGAGCCGAGTTTCCGAACTCGAGCTCGGCTCGTATTATTAAACGAGTCGAGCTCGAATTTTACAGTCACGAACTCAAGCCGAGTTCGAACATCGCTGTTTTGATTTCAGACGAACTCGAGTCGAGTTCGAACATACCAAAAGTTAAATAAACCGAGTTCGAACACACCCATGGTCAGCTAGAACTCGATTTGTATACAACCCTAAAGGTAAAAAAGAGCCGTGAGAGTACTGGGCGACACAGTGAAGTTCATGGTATAAATAGGCGACGCAATAGAAGTATTGGGTGGTAGCGTACTTATATGGGCCACTAACTGCAGAATTGTTTCATGGGCTTGTTTACACGGATATGGGATTGGAAGTAAATGCGTAGGAGGTCCATAGAGATCTTTGGGCAAATTACAGAAATACACTTGAAGTTTACATTAATTATACTCAGTTTCTACTAACTTTGATAATTGCTCTAAGCTACACTTTTTTTTTGGGTTAACATAGTCATCTCTTTCTCCATTGCCCCCCATCCCCCTCCCGTCTCTCCCTTGGCCGCGCGCGCGCTCACGCACATCACAGACTGAAAACTCACAAATACACCAGCAGACACACACACATCAGCACAACCACAACTGTTGGTCGCATGTCGAGGCCACCAACAACCACCATCCACTGCCCGTTGCACGCCGAGGGCCAACGTCAATCGCCCAACTGCTGGCCACCCACAGCCTACGAGACGCGGTTGCCAATCTCCCAACCGTCGCCAAATCGGCCAATCACTGACCACCCACGGCCCCTGAGACGCTGCCACCAATGGCCCAACCGCGGATAATTGACAGCCCATATGAGACTCCTGCTCACCGTCGCACACCATCTCTGGCAAGGGCCAAAGGCCACCATCGATCGGCCTACCGACGACTGCCATGCCTCTCCGACCGTCACGACAGCCCAGCACTGCCCCGAGCCCTGCCACCAGATGCCCAACCACCACCAATTGCAATCGCACAATCCACCACTACAGGATCTACACCGCAATGAATAGGTCTTGTGCTTCTTAATCTAGACCGCCAGATCTTTATCGACATAAACGAACCCGTCGCCACCACCGTCGGAAGCTCGGTCATGTGCTTCTTGATCGACGACGTTTCAGCATCGCCGCGAGACAAACCCATCTGGTTTTGCCTCTTTGTTCAGTCAGTAGTTGGTTCTCTGGTTTTGCCCTTTTTTTCTTTGATTGAGTTCTAAGCAGCGATCTCGATGTAATCTAGTGATGGGTCTTGTGCTTAAGTTGGTGGTTACTGGTGGGATTGGTCGTCTTTCTCTGTGTGTGTGTGAGAGAGAGAGAGGGGGGGGGGAGAGATAGACAATGGTGTTTAGGGGGTGCGATGGTGTTTGGTGTGGGGATGACAGTGTGACGGTGGTGGTTTGTTGCATCGGTGGTGGTGTGCGATGGTGGCTAAAGTAGGGAATGACAGTTTAAGGGTAATTTCGATATATCACAAAAAGTTATGTTGCTGTCCTAATTTCTATTGACGGAAGTTTAGCGAAATAGATTTGTGTAAATATATTACAAATTATAAAGAGCGTAGTGTATTACCAAAGTTAATAGAAGCTAAGGTAAACTTCAAGGGTATTTTGTGTAATGTGTCCTGAATCCTTTGCCAAAATCCTTTTCTTAAGATATTGAACCCTTCAAGGAAGAAATTCCTACTTCCTAAATCGTATGAGCCGGTTAGGATTCTTAGGCATAGGTTTTACGCATTTCATTTTTGAATTAAGAAGAATCATGGTACTCTCGCGTTTTCGTCCTAAATCTAAATTTTTATGCCAAATAGTGAGAGATTGTCGGGAAAAAGATTGACCAGGAGAGAAACAAAATACACTTCTATAAGAAGGACATGATGTGTGATATAATTGAAAATAAATCTCTAATCAATTGTTGACTCCTGACAATTTCAGTCAAACTAGGTCAATACTATAGGTAATTACCTTATTGGACAAATTAGGATTTTGAAAAAACTCTAACCCAAAGCCTAGTCGTCACTATTAATTTCTATTATGATTTTACGTCTATGCCTATGTAAGGCCTCCCAGCCATTAGTAACAAATTTCGCGGTTTATTGACGATATTTGTGAATTTATCGCGATATATTATAAAAAGTAGTATTTTAGCGAATATTTATAGGATTCACGAATATCTCACGACTATCACGAGATTTACGAATTTATCGCGATATCTCGAGAATATGCCGCGAGTTGAAGTACCTTCTCCTTGATAAAAGGAATGCTTCCGACGGAGGAATTCGAACTCGGACTATCACGAGATTTACGAATTTACCGGAATCTTTGTGCCATCACGCCAACCCCACGTTTGTTGCTTACACTTAGCAAATAATACATAATCTAGCAAGCCACACATAATTACACACCATACAACCCCACGTTTTTGCTTAAACTTAGCAAATAATACATAATGAAGCAAGCCACACATAATTACACACCATACATACTTTACAAAATTTTATACACTTAAAATTATTGTAACTTGTACAATTAATTACCGAATTATTTCCGATTTACAATACAAATTTTGTTATCATGCTGGATTATTACCGATTCAATGATGAAGTTCTCTGAATAATTCTCGAATTCTGGATTATTGTTACATACCGAATTTGTTACTATTCTCCCAACAAGTATGTGGTCAATTATTCACACACAACCACCATGTTTAAAGCTTTTCCAAAGATTTTATCATGTAACTGTGCTAGAGTTCCTTCACTACCGGGCAGTCACTCTTTTTTTGTCTTACATGTTATCACTCCAGACTAGGGTTCTTGATCAATTATTAAATAGCAACAATGTGAAACAAAACATTTTCTTGTAGAAGGGTTCGAGACATTTGTATTCTCTCGGTTGTGTTGTATAACCCTAAAACATGCACTCATGAGAATGAGTGCCAAGTTTGTCAAAAAGGATGGAAGTGTTGGCATTGTGGATTTTAAACTCACTTTTAGGAGTCTACTGTAACTCAATTTTCAAATGGGTTCCATACCATAATTTGGTTATAAACAAATTGATTTATGTTCATCTATTGGAATAGATGATTATAATATATTCACAAGTTTAATTAAAACAAATAAGTAGTGAATGAGAAAATTGAAGTTGAAGTTGGTTGTTCAACTTAAAGGGAAAAAGAGAATCTCACATTGAAGAAATAAAGCTAATGTTACACCCTTATAAGGTTTAGTCTTGAGTTAAGGGTTAGACCCCTCGAGGGGTACCCAAGTTTTGTGAGGAGGGAGGAAAATAGGTTGAGCCAAGGTCTACAACTCGTGTGCGCGTATCCTGCAGTCCCAGTCCGTGGCTGGGGCCCATCAAGGTTTATTCTTTTTGGGACATAAACATTTTAAATAAATAAATTTTTATTTATTTAAATTCTTTTCTGGAAAGTTGCAACCTTTCCAACAGTTGCACTCTTTCAGTGAAAAGTTGCACCCTCCATTGAATTTGCCGAAAGTTTGCTCTTTTTGATTCTTGAGTGTCTTGTCATAAGAAAGAGCTCTGCATTGTTTGGATCGCCGTGTCTGCAAATTTGGAGTACTTTTACTTTATATCCTGGAAGACTTTCGTCAAGAGACCGTTAGTACCATTGCGAGATGAATAAAGTCTAAAGGACAGTAAATTAAATTTACGCTTCGGGGCACTTTCATTTGCTGTCTGTTTTTCTACAGTGAGTTCGAATAAAGTTCTGTCTTTTCTTATACTATTTGTTTAGTGATGTTTAGTGTTCTGCATGTTAGTATTTTTCGAATCTGATTTTATGCACAAATATACACAACCATTTTTTCCAACAAAAATTTTGGAGAAGATGCACAACCAAAGGTGCAAGAATTTTTTTAATTAAGTTAGCATTTGAAATCACTTCCAGTTTTAGTTTTCTATCTCTAAAAAAATAAAAACCAAAACTAGTTTAGTTTTTACTTTTTACAAAAACAAATGGGTGTTTGATTACCTAATTTTTATTTTGAGTTTTTTCTTTTGGTGTTTGATTACCCAGTTTTTATTTTGAGTTTTTTATTTGGTGGTGGTTTGCAGTGGGGTGTGGTGGTGGCCTGCGGCGGTAGTTGCCGGTCACCCACAGTGGCTGCCAGCTATGGGAGGGTGGTGGTGTTGGTGGTCTTAAAATAAAAATCAAAAATTCCTATATAAGAGTTTTAAAAAACAGCCCTGTTTTAAAAACTAGTTCTCAAAACTGAATGAAAAAAAAAACGAAAATTATGTGTCAAACGTGTTTTTTTTCTCCAGTTTACAAAACTGAAAAGAAAAAACAGAAGACGGAAAGGTTACCAAACAGGGCCTAAGTTTATGACTAAACAGTTCCTCTCCTAACATATGTTTTAGCTAAATTTTCCAGGTTTTTCCTAAGTTTTGAGTTACATATATTTGTAGTCTTAAGTTTTATAGTATATCTTTGCATCCATCTACTGCATCTTCAAATTTCAACTGTATATGAACACAGCATTGTAGAGACATGGAGAAGATGATCCTGATACACATTCAGCAACTGTACGTATACATTCCTTCACATTTACCAGTGTGTGAGAAATTCCCATTAACCTGAAGAAAGAAGCCCAAGGCACACCACATAACGTCACCCCAAGCAGTATTGCACTACAAAGTTGATATCACAACTACGTCTTTTGTATAATTTTCTAACAGATCCAATGTTCAACTTATGTACTTGATGCTTCTTGGTTAAGTACCCCATATCTCGACCCATTCAGTTCCTCCCTAAGCACGGTCATGGAATCCGACACTTCGGCCTTGTACACATAAAACTTGGCCACAACCAAGAAGCAAATGAAGTTCAAGAAGTTGAGTATGGCAAAAAACGCGTAGTAGTAATCGAGATGGGAAGCATTGAGGTTGTTCCTGATCCATCCTTTGTTTCCGTGCTCCTCGGTGATATGAGAAACGGTCGAAAGAAGAAAGCTACTGAGGAAATTCCCTATGCCTAGACTAGTCATGGAATAAGAAGTCCCGAGACTCTTCATACTTTCCGGTGCTTGGTCATAGAAGAACTCAATCTTGGCTACCTCTAAAAATGCATCCGCTGTTCCCATGAGAATGAACTGAGGAAGCAGTGTGAAAATGGAAAGAGGTACTTGTTTTCCACTCTCGACTACACCGTGATCCTTGGCCACCCTCAGTCTGTGCATCTCGGTGAGGGAGGCGATTATCATGATAAGAATATGGAGAGCCATACCAATTCCCATTCTTTGGAGGAGAGTGATGCCTCTAGGGTTCCTTGTCCACCTTTGCATAATCTTTACAAAAAACCGGTCATATAACACGACACAAACAAGCATGGAAATGGTGACAAATCCGGCCAAGCTAGCCGGGGGAATTTTGAAGCTGCCAACACTTCTCATCAGGGTTGTCCCTTGTTTCACGAAAAGGGTGTTGACTTGAGCTATCATGGTGCTTGGGACGAATGTGGCCGCTAAGATTGGTATCATTCTTAGCATTTGTTTGGTCTCCTCAACTTGAGTAACTGAGCACAGCATCCATGGACTTGTGGAACCTGTTCTCACGCAAGCTTTGTTGAGGAACCTGCATAGAGTACACGCAAGTAGAGATTACAGAAGGGAACAACTTCCGAAAATTGCAAATCTGAACCCCGCCCAGCAGCTTGTATGAATAGAGAGGTGTTAAAATTTGCAATCCATGTGCATAAGGATCATCTGTTGCGCATAATAACACGGGGGTGTTGTTTCCGCTAACTCCTATAGTGACTATAGAGGTTAAAATTTATCACTAAAAATCGATAAAAGTGATGAATGTCAAAATGTCGCGGCTAGCAAGATACTCTTTGGAAAGCTAGCGTGAGCTCCAATTAGTTCATAGGAAGTGTTGCGTTGTGCGATTACAGTTACATTGAAGTTTTCTCCACGCTCATATCGCACCCGATCGCAAAGTTAAACATGGAGAACTGAAAACAAACCTCAATGTTGGCGTGGAATCAATCCTGTACTTTCCTTTCTTGGTATATTCCAGCAAGTCAAGTTCGTATAGTTCCTTAGGGTCACTGGGAATAGGCACACTCCATTTCCTGAGGGCAGCCACAATAACCCTAGCCATCCTTGTGAATGGACTCCCACTGGGCTTCTTGTGCCTATAGAAGGGTGTACCGGACAAGAAGATCAAAATGGATATTGCCAGGCCCACAGTTGGCAGCCCATAGCCAAGGGACCAGCCCACATTGTCTTGGATGTACACAAGAACTGTGTTGGCAAAGAGGGTTCCGAGGAAGATGCTGAACATCCACCAGTTGAAGAAGGAAAGCTTGTGGGCCTTTTCTTTCAGCTCGAACTCGTCGAATTGGTCCGCACCGATGGTCGAGATGTTCGGCTTCGTCCCCCCGGTTCCCACTGCTAGCGTATAGAGCGAGCCAAAAAACAACGCCAACTGTAACGTCGACGCCTTTTTACAATCCGCCACGTTGGGGTCCACGCAGCGCGGCGGCTTTAGCCCCGGGAGCGTAACTGTTAGTGTCAGAATAATCATGCCCTGTGATCAAGAGAATCCCATATCAAAAATGAAGCATAATTAATAAGTGCTAGATTTGAAGACAAAAACATTATGTTGGCTTCTTTCTTTGTTTTTTTCTTTCCCCGTATAGGTACCGGTTGAAAAATAAGATAATAGTCTGTTGGGCTTTGGTAGTCAAAGGAAAATAGATTATCTGTTTGGTTGGGCCTGGGCATTTGTTGGGCTTTTGTATCCTCAGAAGTCACTATTTGTCTTCCTTTTTTAATTGTTTAAATACTTCTATTTGTATTTGATGCTAAAAGCACGTATAGGAACACTATTTGTCTTCCTTTTTTGGGAGAGGCTGCTGTATATTTGTCTTCCTTTTTTAATTGTTTAAATACTTCTATTTGTATTTGATGCTAAAAGCATGTATAGGAATACTATTTTTACTTCACACGAAATAATACAGTATAATTTAAAGACGATGCGAAAAATAGTTTTATCTAGTCTTTTCTTATGCTTGATAGCCATCAAAGACGCGACTCTGCAAATTTGCAGTGTTAGTATTTTTGAATTCTGCCATTCCACCCGCCTCAGTTTACGTTTTTGTTTCGATCCAACATAAACAAGAAATATATCAACGGTACCAACGTGATAACTTAGTGGAGAACACCGCTTTTTTCCCTTGCAAAATCACATAGAAGTAACCAAGGAGGTGTGGTGAAATATTTTTTTTTCAGAACGAAAGTAAAAATACGTACCAAGATGAGAAAAGACAATGTAAACTATAAAATTCTCGGTCAAAGGCAAGTGACAAAACAAGCAAAAGTGTTATGTACAGCCCGTCGTTCTCTCTCCTTGAATCGGCCCAATATGGTGATTTTTTCTTTGTGATGTTGTATTTTGTTGCTTTGATTTGGTACGTGGTAAAGATAAACACAAATTTGCGTAGGTCCACTAGCTTGACAATTTCGGATTCAGTCCCCTTCTGAAGATAGATTCACCTTGGCCAATTCTCATTGCCGGCCAACTTCAACGGAGACCGAGTTGACTCAATCCAAGTACGTACAAAAAGGGTTTTGGTTTCTATGGATTAGATCCAAAGACTTGGACAGTATTCAAAGCTCAAGTTGGTGACTTTGAAAGTTGAAAACAAAGCTCGCTTGTCAGGTTTACTATAAGCTTACTAGTATTTAATTCTTCCACTCTTCCTTATAAAACGAACTTGGTGGTCAAACTTTCCTTTGTTAATTAAAGTACAGGAGTCAGGCCCCAGTATTAGATTCATATCACATAAACTAGTACCAATTTTATGTCCAGAATACTTGTAAACACATGGCCTAGATTTTAGGAAACTGTTTTTTTTTTTTTTTGGGGGGGGACTGAGGTGTCATGAAGTCGACCCGGCCTATTTTTCGTGATATTGGGTCGTCGGAGGTGGCAGCATCTTCATGAAAACATCAATCGACGACTAATGACTTGCTCTAAAATATACTTTGCAAGAGTCGCAAAGATATTGAATTTTCATGAAGGCCTTGATTTTAATTTGGTTATAATTTATGCTATTACAGTAATTTATTTTCTTCGAATATTTCGTCCTTCATAAAACTCAGACCTGAGTTCTGCACATAAGAAAAATATATAATAACTCTTCACTTCTACACTATCACCTAGATTTCCTTCAATTTTATTAACTCGCAACCAAATATTGTAGCTTCAGACCAAAGTATAACTTGAGAGTAGAGGCCAACCTTTTGCCAGCCCCAACATCACTTCAACTGAGAGATCCATACGTACTACATCCCAAAAAAAAAAGGAACACACGCATGCTTTACTCTTATCATGATTATTTGTAACTTTTCACTTTCCTTTGCGTACTGTCAATTCCATTTGCTATAAAACGAGAATCATTACACTTATCATTCCAAAACTCGTGTAAGATTTAGACACAGACTAAACAATCTGGCTCACTGCTCACCTTTAGTCTAATCAACTAAAGCCAAAAATTACGTTCATTGGTTGGGCGCGAAAGTTCTATCGCGACCTAGTTAAGAAATTAATACGATGCATGTTAGATGGTCAATTATATTGAGTTACTGACGAAATGAAACACCCATATAATGCGAGTTGTAAGACGCATACCGAGAGATAGATGGCGGATGCGATGACGAATGTCCAGTAACGGCCGAGGTGAGCATCAGCGATGTATGCACCCAGCACAGGAGTCATCCAAATGGTGCCAACCCAGTTGGTTACATTGTTGGCAGAGGTGACCGTGCCCTGGTGGAGCTTCTTGGTTAAGTAGAGGATCAAGTTTGACGATATGCCGTAGTAGGCCATGCGCTCAAACACCTCGTACACTGCATGCACCAAGGTCAACACACACATATAAATGACACCCCAATTATGACCACGAAAGAGAAGGTTCACCACCCAAGCTGACGCCTGATAATTTGTATATTATACGTGCAAGTTGGTGTAAGGTTGGTTGTGGTGACATAAAAGATGCATTGAACTCTACGTACCTGTGTACAGAGGGATGAGTTATGAAGGCAGATTCGAACTAATTATACACTGTATAATCACTTTTCTTCATTTCTTTCTTTAAGTTTTTTTTTTTCAAGGAGGAGGGGTTGGTTTTTGTAATTATCATTCTTTCCTATATTTACTAGAAGTAGCACGAAATGATCATAATATTTATTTTCCGTGCTTCTTTAGGAAAAGGCCTCGTTTTTATCTGCATATTTAGTGTGTAAGAATACATGCATCCAACGTATCTTATCTTTGTGTGTGTGTGTGTGTGGTGCGTGCACGTGTGTGAGAGAGATGTGCGAAAATATAGTTGTTTGAATGCAACTAATTAGCCACGAATAACAGGGTGCCGTATGGCCACAAAAGGAAGATGTGTATGTGTGAGTGTGTGTGTGTGTGTGTGTGTGTGTTTGAGGGAGAGAGACGAAGAAGGAAAGAGGTATATACGTTGTTCACTAGCTTGTGGCTTGTATATAAGTAGCATATACTTGATAGCCGAATGATACTGTCACCCAAACCAGCACAAAACTAAAGGAAAACGTGCAGAGAGAGAGAGAGAGAGATGAAGACCCAGACATATCATGAAGTTAGCCACTACTTCCAACCCACCCTCTTCATTGTTTTTGGAGTCAGATTCGGCAAGACACTGCTTCGAATTGAAAAGGCACAAAAAATTGAAAACCATCAAGCTGCACTCCTAAAAGTTCTAGTTCACATCAACAAGGAATCAACCAATCGCAGGATGCATCAAATTCATCTGGAAAAGACTTGTTCTGGGGCATACAACTGTCCTTAATGTTGTGGACGGTGACCAACTGTAGGGCTTAATGCCCTTCAAAATGGATGTGTGTCTATGTTAGAGAGAGAGAGAGAGAGAGAGAGAGAGAGAGAGAGATACCAACAACAAAGGAGCAAGCAGTCCATCCACCTCTTTTGGATCTGCGAACAGGGTTTCCTTTGAGATCCACAGTCCCATCCTGTGTATAGTCATCCATCCCACTCTCTTCCACAGCCATGGATATCAAATGCTTTCCTTTCTACAAACTTTTCTTCTTGGGGAGAACTCAAGAGTGTTCTACTAAGCCAAATAAGCCAAGCTCTTTTATGGGCCTCTCACCATCTCTTGCATTGATCAAACGATGGTTATATATATATATATATATATATATATATATATATATATATATATATATATATATATATATATATATATATATGTGGTACTGACTTCATTGACCTTGACTTCTATCTCTCCAACCCATATAGGCACTGGCTTATATTGAATGAGGTCGGCATGCATTTTACTCACAATAATTGGCCTTTTTCGGGTAACATGGCCTGTTCTGTAGAAAGTTGCCTTTCACCTTTTACGGTGAAGGAGGAGGACTTCCTTAAAACATAACCCATGTAATATATAAATAAATATTAGTGATTCTTGGGTTGTAATCACAATAAAACCTTTAGCAACAACAAATAATTAAAAAGGTGGATGATAAAAAATTAATGATGACTAGAATATATAGTATTTGTGACATTTAAATGTCGCAGAAACCATTACGCGTTCTCTCGAGTTGCAATTATGCTGCGTACAGCAGTGGATCCTGATCTGAAAAAAAAATTCTATAACATGAGAGAGAACATCCTAGTGAGCCCTCGGTTTTGCCGATTATTGAAAGGAGATTTAGGGGAAGGTGGAATGAAATTTATTTAATCAAGCTTGATGTTGCATAAATCAAAACAAACATGTGTGCATGCCTACCTAGCTTGATTATAACATGTAGCATCATCAAAAGCAAATGTCGCCTGAACCATTAGGTACGTAGGTGAGGCAATCACACTGCGTGATTCATAAGAGTATAAAAGACAAAAAAGTAATCATCATTGTATGTTCAGCTATGATTCTTTCACTCTCCGAGTTTCGCAAGTTTTGTTCCTGTTGAGCAGCAAACTACTTTTAATCACGAGAAACGGTTTATTAGCACTCTTTTATACCTGAACAAAACATCATTTGCAGTACTTCAATCAATCTGGATGAATATGGTTCACTTCATCGGAGGAAAAGGAACCATGTATTTTTTTTCCCTTTTTTTGGGTTATCATGAGGTTGGCGGTAGCGCACATAACATATCGTCCGACTCTGTTGTTGGTAATAATTCCACGCCACCTTCTACAGATTTCATCATCTGCTGACTGTCAAGACTGTGGGATTGAGTGTACCGGTAGCTTCTCACTCGTTTTCGCAGCCGCCAAATATAGTCATGTGAGTGAGAATTGGACTAACTAATACTACCACATACAAGTATATCATCCTCTTTCTTCATTCTAATTTTCTTTTTCCAATTAATGCACCCTCTGTTCCATCGAATTTTTGGACATATGACGTCTTTTGAGTTCCTCAGTTCTCTTTTGGATCAGTAAGAGGTCGGAAAATTTCAACCTTCACCCCCTTCTACGTGTGACCCTACCGTTTTGATCCCTTTTCAATTCTCATTTTGTTCCGTCCATACGTAAAGTTTTGGCGGCTTTGTATTATCCTTTCCTGATGAGAGTGCTCTCCTTGCAGTTTGTATGATGTTGGTCGACCTGTGCTTTTTCCTTTTTTGAACTTGACTTCCTTTTTATTTGGACAAAGATTCTCTCTAACCTTATTGATGGATGGCAAAAGATTATTCCTCAACATGGTCATCTTAATCGGACCCACAAAAGTAAAAAAGAAAAGAAAGAAAAACTCATTTTTCCCATCTTGTTAGCGGTCAAACGAAGAGTTGGATCTTCTTATTCATTCCATACTACCATAGTTCGTTCATTGATTTCTACAACCATGAACATATAATTAGGTAGAACAAAAAATGAAAAGGGTATTTACGTACCCTCGCAAGGTCAATTGCATATCTTACTTTTAATCCGTCCTAATATGGGTAAAAACTATCATCAAGGGGAAAGGAACACGTGTCATCGCCAGGAAGCACCAAAATTGTTCCCTAAATTGATGGAGAGCTGAAAAGTGATACCATAGTTATGAATACCGTACCGAAGTGCGTACCATTTTCTTCACGAAACGGTACGTACCGGTACCAGTACTGTCTCGGTACCGTCTCAAGATTTTTATCAACAATATTTATTTGTATTATTTATTCACCGGTGAACTAACAATATATACATATATATTTTTTTTTACTTACAACTTTTCTAAAATAAACTGTTTACCTTATGGAGCTTGATTTACCATAATTTTCAAATAAGCTAGTTTGTTAAATAATAATATTTTTGGGTTCAAGAATAAATTATTTTTGTATGTCTGCATGTATGTGCACGAGCGGGTGTGTGTAAAGTAGTACATCATATAAATGAAAAAATATGATCAAAGTTTACAGGTATGAAGTAATCAAAGATAAGTGAATATTGAAAACTTATCAGGAACAATTTTACAAATTATAATGAATTTTATGAGTAGGAGGCTACAGAGGTTTTGATTAGTATAATAGAACTTAGAGTGTCTTTATATGGTCAATTTATAAAATTTCTAATAAAATTTGTTACTTTTATGTTTTTTTTAAGGAACCGGTACAAAACACAATATCTCGACCGGTACGCAGTTTTTGGCCGGTATCACTTGTACCAGCCGGTATAACCGGTATCGAGCGGTATTTTGACCAGTACAAAATTTAAGGGATACCGTACCAGTAAAAGGCAAAAATAGTACGTACCGGCCGTTCGGCCGGTACGGTATTGATAACTATGAGTGGCACTACCCACTCTCTCACTTTCCTACTTTCCCATTATGACCGGTAATTGTTGGTTTCTACGTATACTTTGTATATATTTGTACAGAAAAACAATATCGAAAATATAATAACATGCATATGTTAAGGTTCCAAAAACAGCAGTAACGTAAGGAAAGAAATAATAGTTTATTTAACAACTCACAAGAAGATTGCAGAACAGCAAAGGAAAAAGGTCGAGGCGTGAATTTGATTCACTGTCCTTAAGACTTATTCGTCCCGCAATGGTGCTGACGGTTCTTGACGACAGTCTCCCAGGATACAACGACAATACGTCTGAAATAGGAGCACTCCAAATTGCAGACCCGGCGAACCAAAACAAAGACACAGAACTCGTCTTTTGGACACAGGAACGAGACAACAAAAATTGCAGAAAATAATTTCGGGATTAGTTCATTTTTGTAAAACTGACTCGTATTTATACACATTATCCACTGGGGGGTGCAACTCTTCACAGGAAAAACTGTTTAGCTGGAAAGGTCACAACTTTCCGGAAAATAAAATAAATAAATAAATAAACTTTATTTATTTAAATATTTTTGTCTCAAAAAGAATAAAGCCTAATGGGCCCAAGCCCAAGCCACGGACCGGACCGGGACGGGACGGGGCGGGGCGGCGCGCGTGGTGGACCTTGGGTCAACCTAGGTCCTCCCTCCTTACAAAACATGGGTACCCCCAAGGGGCCCATCCCTTAGCTCAAGGCTAAGCCTTATAAGGAGACAACATTTGCTTTAATTCTTCTATGTGGGATTATCTCTTCCCTTCAAGTTGATCCACCAACTTTAACTTCAATTTTCTCATTCACCTTCCATTTGTTTTAGACATGTGAATATACCATGATCATCTATTCCAATAGATGAACATGAATCAATTTGGCCCTAACCAAAATATGGTTTAGAACCCATTTGAAAATTGATTCAAAATTGCTTCTCACAATGGGTTTAAAACCCAATTCCAACAATCCCCCACATGAATAGAAAATTGACTGGACACTAATACAAAGAAACACTGACACAAGAAAGAGTTCTTTAGAACGACACTGCATCGGGATAGGTAGCCGATGGCCTTGAACCTTCCCTAGTGAGAACTATCGGATTTACTGGTTAACCAGTGAACATGATGTCTTGAACTGTTCAACCTTTAGTGTAAACCAAGACAATAGAATTTCACACAGTATCGTTCAAACATTGTTTTGAGGTTCTCATTGTTGTGTTCATTTTGGCCCTGAACACTCCTGGTTTTCATGAGTACTCTCTGAGAATTCAGCCTTACAATTCTCATAGAAGCGGCCCACTTCTTACTCACATAGGTGACTTCTTATTAGAGGTTCCTACTGCACCCCCCACTTAGATTTCCAAGATATAAGAGTCATTAAAAGCATAGCTTAACCTAACCTTTTGAAGGTGCCACTGTCTTCTCATCATAGGAATGGATATTAGGGTTTTAACCCCCACAGTGCTCTGTCTGAGTCGCATTTACATAATTCGGTTTTCCCTTTGAACCTAGATCTTGGGATCTCCAGTCAGCTAGGTAGGGTTTCCATTATGGCAACTCTTTAGTTCATAGGCTTAAGACCCATTCCCCTCGATAACGTATTTACTTTCTCTCTAGTCAAAGCTTTCGTTAACGGATCCGCAATATTATCCTTTGACTTCACGTAGTCAATAGAGATAATTCCACTAGAAAGTAATTCTTTAACGGTATTGTGTCTGCGACGTATGTGTCTAGACTTGCCGTTATACATACTGCTTTGTGCTCTTCCAATTGCAGATTGACTATCACAATGTATGCAAATTGGTGGCACAGGTTTAGACCAATTTGGAATATCCTCCAAGAAATTACGAAGCCACTCCGCTTCTTCTCCTGCTTTATCTAAAGCAATGAATTCAGATTCCATAGTGGATCTGGCAATACATGTCTGTTTAGAGGATTTCCAAGAAATAGCTGCTCCTCCTAATGTAAACACATATCCACTTGTGGATTTTGTTTCATTAGAATCTGATATCCAGTTGGCATCACTGTATCCTTCTAATACAGCTGGATATCTTGTATAATGCAGACCAAAGTTTAAGGTATATTTTAAATACCTTAAAACTCTTACAATAGCTAACCAGTGATTCTTTCCCGGATTACTAGTATATCTGCTCAGTTTACTGACAGCATATGCTATATCGGGTCTCGTGCAATTCATGATATACATTAGGCTACCAATTATGCGCGAATACTCTAATTGAGATATTCCTTCCCCAGTATTCTTTGTTAGATGTAAATTTACATCTAGCGGTGTCTTAACCGGACTATCATCATAACTTTTAAATTTGTCTAGCACTTTCTCAATATAATGAGATTGTGACAAGATTAGTCCATTTGATGTTTTGGTAATTTTCATACCAAGTATAACATCAGCCACACCCATATCTTTCATATCAAATTTACTGGCCAACATTTTCTTTGTAGCCTTAATGAATTCATTATTGCTCCCGATAATGAGCATATCATCCACATAAAGGCAAACAATGACATATCCTTTTTCCGTCCCTTTAACATAGACACATTTATCACATTCGTTGATTCTAAAGCCATTTTCGATCATGACTTTATCAAACTTTTCATGCCATTGTTTCGGAGCCTGTTTTAGTCCATAAAGTGACTTAACAAGCTTGCACACCTTCCTCTTATGATCCGGAGCTACAAACCCCTCGGGTTGCTCTATATAGATCTCTTCATTTAGATCTCCATTTAGGAAGGCTGTTTTCACATCCATTTGGTGTATCTCAAAATTATTGATAGCTGCAATAGCTATCAATATTCGAATGGATGTTATTCTCGTTACTGGTGAATATGTATCGAAATAATCAAGGCCTTCCTTTTGTCTATATCCCTTGACAACCAATCTGGCCTTATATTTTTCGATCGTTCCATCAGCTTTCATCTTTCTCTTAAAAATCCATTTACACCCTAATGGTTTATTTCCAGGAGGAAGATCCACCAGTTCCCACGTATGATTTTGCATGATGGATTCTATTTCACTGTTAATAGCCTCTTTCCAATGAGGAGTTTCGGGACTCGACATTGCTTCACTGTAAGTACGAGGCTCATTTTCTAACAAATATGTTAGAAAATCAGGACCAAAAGATGTAGACGTTCTAGCTCTCTTGCTACGTCTTGGCTCATCTTCCTCTTGTGAGGGTTCTTGGTCCATACTAGTTCTTTTAAAGAACTCCGTTCTTGTGCCACTCGACAAGGAAATACATCCTCGAAGAAATGTGCATTCCTTGTCTCCATAATGGTGTTGACGTGTATATCGTCAATTTCAGATTTATGCACTAAGAACCGATATGCCGAGCTATGGCTTGCATATCCAATGAAAAGTCCATCAACCGTTTTAGGACCTATTTTTACCATTTTAGGTGGTGGGATAGCTACCTTTGCTAGACACCCCCACACTTTAAGATATTTGAAGGAAGGAGGACGACCTTTCCATAGCTCATAAGGTGTCTTTTGTAGCTTCTTGTGAGGTACTTTATTAAGTATATGATTTGCGGTTAAGACCGCTTCCCCCCACAAGTTATCTGGTAGTCCAGAATTTATCAACAAAGCATTCATCATTTCCTTTAAAGTACGATTTTTCCGCTCAGCAATTCCATTTGACTGAGGCGCATATGGTGCCGTGGTCTCATGAATGATTCCATGATCAGCACAAAATTTTTCAAGAGGGAAAACATATTCTCCACCTCTATCACTTCTTAGTACTTTGACTTTCTTGCTAAGTTGATTTTCAACCTCAATTTTGTATTGCATAAATGCTTCCAAGGCTTCATCCTTGCTTCTAAGCAAATATACATAACAAAATCTCGTACAATCATCAATAAAAGTAATAAAATACTTTTTTCCTCCTCTAGATTGTACCACCTTTAAGTCACATATGTCACTATGAATTAGACTTAAAGGTTCCGTACTTCTTTCAATTGACTTGAAAGGCGTTTTTGCCATTTTAGCTTCAATACAAATTTCACATGCTTTATGTGAGTCAAAATTCATTTTAGGCAAAAATCCATTTTTCACTAGCTTTTGTATGGAACCATAATTTACATGACCTAATCTACAATGCCATAAATTAGGAGATTCCAACAAGTAAGCAGAAGAAATAGTTTTATTAATATCGGAATTTGGTACAACTTTAGGCACGATGGTCATTACATTTAACTTAAACAGACCATCACATAAGTACCCTTTTCCTACAAACATCCCACTTTTAGTGAGTACAAATTTATCACTCTCAAACACTAGCTTGAAGCCATTCTTACTCAACAATGAGCCTGACACTAGATTCTTCCGAATGTCTGGCACATGAAGCACATTGTTGAGACTCAATTCCTTGCCGGATGTCATCTTTAAGACCACCTTTCCCATTCCTAGCACCTTTGAAGAAGAAGAGTTTCCCATGAACAGATTCTCGTTGTTGGCGCTCTCATATGTAGTGAACATATTTCGCTCGGAGCACACATGTCGAGTAGCGCCCGTGTCTACCCACCACTATTTGGGATTTCCAACCAAGTTGACTTCGGATACCACCGCAGATAAATTCAAATCTGTCACGTCTTCGGTGATTTTGGTAACTTCGGTCACGTTGGCTTGAGAATTCTTTCCTTTCTTAAAGTTTCCTTTGTTTTTGCGACAATCCTTAGCACGATGGCCAGCTTTGCCGCACACAAAACAGTTCCCTTTGAACTTCTTCTTCTCACCGTCTTTGAAATGTGAGCCTCTTGCTCCGCTTGGACCATCGGAATCGGAAATTTTCCTCCTCTTTGATGGACCTTGCTCGACCATATTTGCCTTGGCCTCTTGATGATAATTACCGGCCTTCTTCTCGGACTGGCGATTATCCTCCTCAATCCTTAATCTGACGATCAAATCCTCGAGCTTCATCTCCTTGCGTTTATGTTTCAAATAGTTCTTGAAATCTTTCCAAGTAGGTGGCAATTTTTCTATCAAAGCAGCCACTTGAAAAGACTCTCCAAGTACCATCCCTTCCGCATGAATATCATGTAGAATAAGCTGAAACTCTTGGACTTGACTAATCACTGTCTTAGAATCCATCATCTTGAAATCAAGGAATTTGCCGACTACAAATTTCTTTGAGCCGGCATCTTCCGTCTTGTATTTCCTTTCCAAGGATTCCCACAATGCTTTCGCATTGACCATTGGACTGTATACGTTATACAACGCATTGTCCAATCCATTGAGGATGTAATTCTTGCACAAAAAATCTGAATGCTTCCAAGCATCCACGGCAGCCACTGTTTGCCGGTCAGGATTTTCACCAAGATCTGGTGCATCCTCTTGCAAGAATCTTGCCAAGTTAAGAGTGGTCAAGTAAAACAACATCTTTTGTTGCCACCTCTTGAAATCTTTTCCATTGAACTTTTTCGGTCTTTCACCAAGTCCAACAGAACCATGAGTTGGTGCCACATAAGGCGTCGCATACACAGTCCCATCACCGTGTTGCACGTTGGGATTAATCGATCCACTTTCCGAATTGGTTTCACTAGTAGCCATTGTTATAAATCTATCAACAGAATATAACAACAATTAATAAACAGTCCAGTCTATCACAATAGTATAAATCTGAGTCTAGAATCACTAAACTTAAATTCAAAATCTGAAAATAACTTTAGTATAGATTGACAGAATCAAATATGAAAACGAATTTGAAAACACTGTTATGACAATACTGTTTCTACACATGCAACACAAAGTGTGCAGGAATAAGTCTTAAGAATGTTGGTTTCTACGTATACTTTGTATATATTTGTACAGAAAAACAATATCGAAAATATAATAACATGCATATGTTAAGGTTCCAAAAACAGCAGTAACGTAAGGAAAGAAATAATAGTTTATTTAACAACTCACAAGAAGATTGCAGAACAGCAAAGGAAAAAGGTCGAGGCGTGAATTTGATTCACTGTCCTTAAGACTTATTCGTCCCGCAATGGTGCTGACGGTTCTTGACGACAGTCTCCCAGGATACAACGACAATACGTCTGAAATAGGAGCACTCCAAATTGCAGACCCGGCGAACCAAAACAAAGACACAGAACTCCTCTTTTGGACACAGGAACGAGACAACAAAAATTGCAGAAAATAATTTCGGGATTAGTTCATTTTTGTAAAACTGACTCGTATTTATACACATTATCCACTGGGGGGTGCAACTCTTCACAGGAAAAACTGTTTAGCTGGAAAGGTCACAACTTTCCGGAAAATAAAATAAAATAAATAAATAAACTTTATTTATTTAAATATTTTTGTCCCAAAAAGAATAAAGCCTAATGGGCCCAAGCCACGGACCGGACGGGACGGGGCGGCGCGCGTGGTGGACCTTGGGTCAACCTAGGTCCTCCCTCCTTACAAAACATGGGTACCCCCAAGGGGCCCATCCCTTAGCTCAAGGCTAAGCCTTATAAGGAGACAACATTTGCTTTAATTCTTCTATGTGGGATTTTCTCTTCCCTTCAAGTTGATCCACCAACTTTAACTTCAATTTTCTCATTCACCTTCCATTTGTTTTAGACATGTGAATATACCATGATCATCTATTCCAATAGATGAACATGAATCAATTTGGCCCTAACCAAAATATGGTTTAGAACCCATTTGAAAATTGATTCAAAATTGCTTCTCATAATGGGTTTAAAACCCAATTCCAACAGTAATTGCCCATTAAATGATAAGTAATCTCTCACTTGGATAACTCCTGATTCAAGAAGTAATAACTGACCCACTAACAGGAGCCATATATAAAGAAATTTGGGAATGGAAAGAAGTAAGTTTTGACAATCAAAGAATATTTTCATATTCTCTTCAAATACATTATAACTTTAGCATCGGAGTTTCTCCATCAAAAAACACTTGCGCAGAGTCACCGGTATTGTTTGTGTTGTGCAGGTCTATTCGCGAGCCAATTAAAGATTGTCTCGGATTTCATCCACAGCACGTCCCATCTGCTAAGGTTTAAGGTAGTCATGAAAAGAAAATAAGAATGTATTCCAGTTTTTCCTTTTGTAAATTTGACTAGCCTGTTGCTCTGTTCATTTTAGCAAAATTCGCTCAATGGTTATCTTACCTCCATCAAGATTGTCGAACAATTGTTGGCCACTACCCCCTCTTCTTTTGTTATCGGGAAGCTAACTTTGTTGCGAACCGGTTAGCTAAGTCCGCTAACTTTGATGTTAATGTATCTCCTTCTTTTATCCACCCTGTACTTGACCTCTCTTCTATTTTGTTTTGCGATATCAGTGGAGGAGTTTTGTCTCGAAGGGCTGCTATTGTATGCATACTATTTGATGCAATGTAAATATCATTAACTTTTGACCAAAAAAGATAACTTATTTCATTTTTAGCATGCCCTTCACATTATTCCCACGTTGAGGTACAATAAAGCTGCTCCTACTGCACAAGATATTTGCCCAAGTGCACCAATGAGAGCATACTATTTGATGCAATGTAAATGTCATTAACTTTTGACCAAAAAAATAACTTATGTCACCTTTAGCATGCCTTTTGCATTATTCACACGTCGAGGTACAGTAAAGGTGCTCCTACTGCACAGATATTTGCCCAAAGTGCGCCAACGAGAGCATAACTATGTGGATATATCTATATCTATACTATTGCAAAAGAACGGAGCCCTTGTGTTGAAATCTTTTTTTTGTTTGACTACTTTCATTACGGCTAATAAATTTGGTAACAACTGTATTTTACTTTTCACTTATTTTTTCATCATTTTTTAATCATCTCCACAACTTAATGGCAGGTTATCTGTTCCTTACAATCTTATACTTTGCTAACTTTTCTCAATTCATAAGCCTTGTCCTCATTTTTCCTATTACCAAAATTACGCCATTCTTCCATCTTTAGTTTGTATACGGCGGATGGAAGCATACGAGGGTATATGTTTAATTTTACTGTTATGCATGTAACTTACTAATCTTTATTATTATACTACACACGCATTGCGTATATCCACAACGCTACTCTGTGTGTGTACACACGTACCAAGTGTGTACCCATCACAATTCTAAACCCAACTCCCTACAAATTCACGGCAATAAAAGATATGAACTCTAGTCTCGCCGTATAAACTTTAAGCAGAACTTTCCAAGAAGCATAATCGACTTTATTGACTCGCAAGCTGCAAGTTGCCTGATTTCGTGATGTCCTCACGTGCTGTGGCGTGGTTTGAGCTGCCAAATTTTCCAAGTAAATACAAGTTGAAGAAAAAATTATTGGTCAAAGGAATAGTTTGGACTTATATGGGAATTTCTTCGAAGATATTCCCCACTTGTGAACTAAAGCAACTTGAAGTAAACTTTATTCCCTAGTAGGGTCCTGATGATCGTCTTTCATATGTGTTCAATAAGACTTTCGAGTAACACCCAAAGTTCAAACTAGACAAAATTAACATTATCTCCCAAATGCAAGAGTTTCGTGTACATTAATTAGAGTCTTCTTTGACTTTAATTTCGCTTGTTTACTTCCTTGACCGGGTTTAATCCTCCATTAACGAAGAAAAATCAAGTGTACAATTCAAAACAGCGGACCCCTCGCAATTCTCAAGTATGGTTTAGGCAATTACCAGCCTCCTTTTATCTTTCAGTTGCCTTTTTAAAGTGAGAATGTCTATAATCAAATCATATTTTTATACCCTCATTCATCGCTCGAGAACTTACTTTTACTGCTGATGCACTCTTTAAAGACAAAAATGAAAGTAACGTGTATCAAAGTACCCATTTGTTGTAGCAAGCATAAAATGGATGTTGTAAAAAGAGTAGATCCAAAGCATTTTTCGGATGATGGAACTTGGGGTAATTAATTGTAGCTACAATAGCAGACACATCACTTTTGTCTAGAAAATTTTATTCTGCGTAACAAATATGAAGCGCCCCTTTCGCAACGAAGGGTAGAGAATCCAAATCCTTTCTTTACATGCACATCCAATAGCCTTTGTTGAGCGCCGCAGATATATATATATATATATATATATATATATTGATAATTTCAGTTAGTCTGATATACTTATTGTAAAACCGTAATTACATCCATACTCATGTACAGCAAATCGTAAGAATTTCGGACCCTCAACATAGAATCTATATCAGGGCTCACCCTTCCTCGTCTGAATTGTCGAGCAAGTCCACGTAATAAATCAGAGATGCGAAACTCTTGACAAATTTGCCGAAACCTACAACGTCGCCAAAGGGTATGTGACACAAACGTACGTGTATAAACGGATTTGTCTAGAAATGCATGGTTTCTGGCTATCCATGACCATAATAAAACAGTGACAGCATTACAAGATAAAGACACTGACGTGTAAACAATTCGTGATCATATTCATCAACGTTGTCCACTGCAACTTGTACTCTACGCGTGAGGTCGCCAATGCACATAAACAAACAAAGATAAAGACACTGATAGAAACAAATGATTGGACAAGGAGAGGGTATGAAAGCATGACCATTTTTTTGCTAAATATTGTCGGCATTGCATGGTTAATAAACAAAGAGATAAAGACACGAATATATATATATATATATATATATATATATATATATATATATATATATATATATATATATATATATATATATATATGAAAGCTGACCTTTCGCTTAAAATCGCGACACATGGGATTTTTAAGACTCTTTCTTTACGACACGTAGAATTTTTTAGGAACGTTCTCCTTCTGCCACATAAATTTTAACTTTATCTATAGTAGTTCCTTAAGTTAGTTGGTCTCTTCATTTAGAATCCAACTTTTTAAAATTGGATATATATAATTTAAGAATCCTATTTGTCTTGGTCTCTTTTTTCTTTTCCACCTTATTTAACTATTTTCTATGATTTATTATTAAAAAAATCGTAAGTATAATTTATCATATATTTGTAAACTTTATAAAATTAAGAAACCAATCATACACCTTATAAAACTCTATTTAATCACTATACTTATATATTAAGCCCTAATTTTGATTATTAACATTATATGATTCAAGAATTCTATTTGTTTTGGTGTTCTTTTCCTTTCCCACCATTGTTTTGGTGTTTTTTTTTTTTACCTTATTATTTATCTCTTTCATATATATATATATATATATATATATATATATATATATATATATATATATATATATATATATATATATATATATATATATATATATATATAGCTGAAACATTCGCTTAAAATTGCGACACGTATTTTTTAAGAACATTATCCTTCTACCACATAAGCTTCAACTTTGTATGTGGTAGTTCCTTAAGTTAATTGGTCTCTTCATTTAGAGTCCAACTTTTTAAAATTGGATATATATATATATATATATGGGAGCTGATCCATTGATAGCGCTAGCAAAATGGAGTATTTGCTAGCGCGATCTGGGCCGTCCGTCCTGAAAGATGGACGGTCCAGATCGCGCCTTTTTCGAAAACTATCAGTCGTCCGCGACACTATATCGCGGACGAATTTTTTTACCTTTTTGCCCCTCCACCCGTCCGCTACATTGTATCGCGGACGACTGACAGGCCCTGACGCATGTCAAAAAAAAGTAGTCCGCGACACAATATCGCGGACGACATTTTTTACCTTTTTGCCCCTCCATGCCGTCCGCGACATAGTATCGCGGACGAATGACAGGCCCACACATGTGTGGTATGACTTTTCTGTGTCATTAATGTGTCCGCAAGGGAGGAAAGAGAAGACTAGTCCGCTACATAATGTAGCGGACTAGTCTTCTTTTCCCTCCCTTCTCTCATTCTGACTTCTTCTTTTTCTCTCTCTTACTTTGATCCTGATGAACAAATCTTCATGAAGTTCGTTGGCAACAGATTGCCATTGGTAAAAAAGACTCCAAAACGAGCACACTTAATTAGCACATCCACCTGCAGGCTGGAACCATTCATGAAATTGGCTAGCAACAGATTGCCATTTTGTTGTAGGGTCTTCAACCTCCTCCATTTCTATCACCCTTCCACCGTCTTGAAGGAGCTCATCCAGAAGAGAGAAGATAAGAGATGAGGGGGAAAGAGAAAATAAAAGTTGGTTGTCTTTTTCAAGAGCTCTGACAACACAGATGTCTCTTTTCGAGAAAGTAAAATAGTCCGCTACATAATGTAGCGGACGGTATTTTTGTTAAAAAAACGTCCGCTACATTATGTAGCGGACGAACTTAAAAAAAACGTAAAAGAAGATTGGGACCGTCCGTGATACAATGTAGCGGACGGGTGGAGGGGCAAAAAGGTAAAAAAATCCGTCCGCGACATAGTGTCGCGGACGACTGACAGTTTTCGAAAGGCGCGATCTGGACCGTCCATCTTTCAGGATGGACGGCCCAGATCGCGCTAGCAAATACTCCATTTTGCTAGCGCTATCAATGGATCAGCTCCCTATATATATATATAATTCAAGAATCCTATTTATCTTGGTATCCTTTTTCTTTTCTACCTTATTTAACTCTTTCCTCTGATTTATTATTAAAAAATTTGTAGGTATAATTTATCCTATATTTGTAAACTTTATAAAATTAAGAAACCAATCATACACCTTATAAAACTTTACTTAATCACTATACTTATATATTAGGTCCTAATTTTGATTATTAACCTTATATGATTCAAGAATTCTATTTGTTTTTGTGTTCTTTTCCTTTCCCACCTTTGTTTTGGTGTTCTTTTTTTTTTTTTACCTTATCATTTATCTCTTTCATAGTTATATATATATATATAAATATATATATATATAGTTGAAACATTCGCTTAAAATTGCGACACGTAGAATTTTTAGGACTCTATCTTTACGACACTTATTTTTTAAGAACATTCTCCTTCTACCACATAAGTTTCAACTTTGTATGTGGTAGTTCCTTAAGTTAATTATTCTCTTCATTTAGAGTCCAACTTTTTTAAATTGGATATATATATATATATATATATATATATATATATATATATATATATATATATATATATTCAAGAATCCTATTTGTCTTGGTATCCTTTTTTTTTCTACCTTATTTAACTTTTTCCTCTGATTTATTATTAAAAAATTTGTAGGTATAATTTATCATATATTTGTAAACTTTATAAAATTAAGAAGTCAATCATACACCTTATAAAACTCTACTTAATCACTGTACTTATATATTAGGTCCTAATTTTGATTATTAACACCTTATATGATTGAAGAATTCTATTTGTTTTGGTGTTATTTTTTCCTTTCCCACCTTTGTTTTGGCGTTCTTTTCTTTTTTTACCTTATTATTTATCTCTTTCATATGATTTAAATTCATAGGTATAATTTACCCTATATTTGTAAACTCCCTAAGTTAATTAATCTCTTCATTTAGAGTCCGACTTTCTAAAATTGCATATATATAATTCAAGAATCCTATTTATTTTGGTATCCTTTTTCTTTTCTACCTTATTTAACTCTTTCGTATGATTTATTATTAGAAAATTCGTAGGTATAATTTACCCTATATTTTGTAAACTTTATAAAATTAAGAAGTCAATCATACACCTTATAAAACTCTACTTAATCACTATACTTATATATGAGACCCTAATTTTGATTATTAACACCTTATATGATTCAAGAATTCTATTTGTTTTGGTGTTCTTTTCCTTTCTCACCTTTCTTTTGGTGTTATTTTCTTTTCCTACCTTATTATTTACCTCTTTCATATGATTTACTATTACAAAATTTGTATGTATAATTTATCCTATATTTGCAAACTTTATGAAATTAAGAAGTAGATCATAATTTATAAACTTGATAAAATTAAAAAAAAAAAACCAACCATATACCTTATAAAAATTCTTCCTAATCATTATATTTATATATTATGCCCTAATTTTGATTATTAACACCTTTTAGGATTCAAGAATCCTATGTGTTTTGGTGTTCTTTTTTTTCCCACATTTGTTTTTCGTGTTCTTTTCTTTTCGTACCTTATTATTTTAGTCTTTCCTGTCATTTATTATTAGAAAATTCCTAGGTATAACAATGGCCAATTATGATAGTTAAGGTAATGAAACTAGGGAGATTTCAGCGATAGATGTCACAGTATGGCAGTGGTGTGAACTGAAAATGTGATAATGATTACGAATGTGATAGTGATAATTCTTGTGGTGGTAGTTATAGCACTGTTAATGAGATTGAAAATTTTAAGAGTTCTGACAAGCCATGTAACGGTATATGTAGTTTTCGAGATGGTTGTGATGGTGGTAATCTTAGCAATATGATTATAGTGATGGCTGGGTGATGGTAGTGGTAACAGTTAGTAAGTGATAGTTCTAAGGTGATTAGAGGTAGCATTAATATAATAATGGCTGACAAGTTATGCTCTAATGTGCCTTGGGTAAGTGATAAGGTGGGCATAGTGATAGTTCTAAATATACTTATTTACAGTGGTAGCACTAAGGTGTTTCAAGGTAGTATCAACGTAGTACTGGTGCATGAGTTATACTCGAAATCTGGATTGGACAGCTAAAAAAAAAAGACATAGTGATGACTCAATTAATCTTTGATAATTTGAACATATACATAGAACGTATGTTGAATACTATATTTCCTTTTCATTATGCATCGAATAAAAAACATGCGAAGTGCTTTGTATCAAGAAAGATATCAGATGACTCAATTAGCATTTATGCTTATAGGAAGGTTGAGCTTCATATACATCATCTCTTAGGGAAAATTGTAACTATTGACTAGATTCTGTTAACAAAAACAAATAGAATTATAAAAAGGAGCATACAAATGGTGATTTATTCCTTCACAGTATCTTTGGAGATAAGATTTCTTTAACCATGTGATTAAAACATTGATATTTGACTATTAAGTTAAAAGGTATGAATTCACGACGATATATTAGTATGAGATTGTCGCTCATAACTTGTAACTATATAAATGTCAAAAGTATTGCTTATGAAAAGGCATTCTAAAATTATACCATAATTATTTTTATTGTAACATTCACATCTAATTTGTAAGTAAACGTATGCATCAAAACTTTTCAAAAAAGTGTTTTCAAGATGTGATCTTATACTTTAATTTGTATATCTGCCGGCAATTAACAAGAGTTGTATCGTACAATAATTAATGTGTTTTAACCAATATTTTAACCACCTTGCTTTGGTACTTTGAAATCTCTTTAAAATTCTCATGCATCTTCCTGCTTTGTCAAAGAAGTTAGGATTGTTAAGTACAACTTTATACGTATATAACATGCATGGACAACATAAGTTACGAGAGACATATGAATGTATATTACATGGTTATTAGAAACTCAATATATAGTATAACTTAATGCATGTTTGTTTTACCTCTTAAAATTAGAAGGAAGACAATTTTTTAAACTTATCCCGTGCATTTGCACGGGTCCATTAGCTAGTAGAAATAAATAAATATAGTAGGAAATTCAAGAGCGTGAAGCATGACAATTTTTCGCTAAATGTTGTTGACTCATGCTTTCTTTCTAATTTTCCTATTATTAATTATTTTTTATATCAAGTATTACAGTGTGGGACAGAGTAAAGATTCAAACAAGGGTAGGAAGCGAGGCAACCAAAGACAACGCCAATGTCTCGTTTACGTAGGCGTTGAGCGAGTACAGGAGCGACGGTTCACTAGTCCAATGTTAGGGTCCAAGGCTTAGGTCCAAAATCAGGGGTTTTAGTAACGTGCTTTCTCTAGTAATCTTTAGCTCTAAGATTTTAGAGCGAGAAAGAGAAAGGTTCAAATTACGTGAATTTTGGTCAAAATGAGTTCTCAAGTACATACTCTAGTTTTCGACCATCAAGTAACATGTAGTGCTCCCTAGAGATGCCACCTCGCAGAAGGTGCTCCACTGCTCCATATACCGGTGTCATATCGTGCCATTGGATCATTGTGCACACTCGGCCTACCCTACAGCCTCACTCTATCTTTCTAGGAAGATATATTGACTCGCACATCGGTCTGGCCAGATCGAGAACACCCTTTATCCAACCATCGGTGGGGCCGTGGGGGTAATACCTTTGTTAATTCCCATGGAGGGTGTTAAGAGGACGGATCGGAGAACCTAATAGTGGGTATAGTGGATGTTTTTTGGTGAGTGACAATTATACTTTTACCATACAAGTTTGTGTCACTACATTGTTCAAGAACCCTGCCTTTTTCTTTGGCTTTTTTCTTCATGGGTTACGAACAACACCTCTCTATAGCGGTATCATCTTGATGACTAGCTTATCATCTTATGTGATGTGTTGAAAGGAGGTGTTTCATTGCCACTATATATATACACTCGAGTTTCGTTTATTTTGAAAAATAATTTGGGCAAAGAAGGGTGTTGAGTGAAGCTTCTGCTTCATTCGATAGTGCAGAAAATGCGAATGAAGCTACAGTTATAAGCTGGGCTGTTGTATCCTGGAGGCGACGCGTCGAAACCTTGCTGCACCGGTAATTATCCGAAGGGGCGCGAATCGTCTTAAAGAGAGTGACCTAGTCTGCGCCTCATCCTAGCTGTTAACTTATTACCTATCATCTGAGGTACTCAAGATTAAGGATACTTCGTTTGGTAAGTTTCATGTTCCAAAAAGGCAATCAAGGTAAATGGACAATTTCTTTCATACAAGTAATAAAAGGTAATTGTTTACTTGTATTGTCTTTTTTCATTTGAAGTGCTTGCTTAACAAAAAGATTTTATTTTAATGGATTATTTCCAACAATTTTAAGACGATTCGAATCCTCTAATTTGCTTTCTCTCTTTGCCATTTTGCATGAGACTTAATTTATTTGGAACAACCAAACAACTGTGGGGTTGGAACAGCTTTTGTGGCAGCAGATTGCATGTACGCTAACAGGATACATATGCAAAATAAAGGCATGCATATGATCCGACAGTCATTAAGAAAAAAGGACGAAAGCCTTGGGGGTGAAACAAGTAAGTAACCTATTTTCATGGGTCCTCATAACGTAGTAGTGGAAATCCAAAGTAAGGCAGCAGGTTCACAACCTGGCTTTCGTTATAAACTTGTTAAGTACTTAAGTACTGGAACCAAATAGTGGGGGCTTCTTATTTGGTTTTGCACCTTGTCTTTCTGTTGGTGTATGTATGGTCAAATAATTATATCATGTGGAGCCTTGGTAAAGGGCAAATGTCAAACTTGTTAGGGAGCCCCACGGCTATATACAAATGATGGTTGTTGCAGGACATGCATGGTCATTTTTCTTGCATTATTACTTGGGCATGAAAGTAGTTAATACTAGATTACATATGCATGCCAGATTTTGGTGGAAATCCACTGTGATTTGCGTGAATTTGTTAACTTTTAAATTTATGCAATTGAAGTCAATTAGAGGTTGTGTACATAGTGGCCGTTAGGTTGAATATGGGGAGATTCTTATGTGAATGTCTGATTGGGTTGCATCTGCTTAATATATATTAAATGCTGATATAACAGTTTCATTTGACGAAATTAACGCTAAGCAAATATGGGATTGTTTGTAACTCATCAAGCTGAAATATGAATGTTTTCATAACGTGTAAGTGTAGGATATATATATATATATATATATATATATATATATATATATATATATATATATATATATATATCCTTTACACACCTGCAAGACGAGAGTTTTGAGGAAATCAAAGTTTTAAGGAAATATTTGCTTGTGTTCCCAGTTGGGCTTTGATGGGAATTTTAGTAGCTAATAAAGCTCTTAATTTCACCAGATTCTGAGTGATTGAAGATAGAGCATTTTGAGAACTTTTATGGAGACTTATTTTAATTCTGAACATGCGAAGCCTATAATGGTTTGACTGGCCATAAGTCGGAATAACACTTGAAAAGAATAATAGAAGTTAACAAATGTCAAAGACTCAAATTTGCATGTTAAGGCGGTAAAACATGAAAATGTACTTTGTAGATTATAACTTTGGATATTGGGCTGAAGATGAAAGATGTCTGGGCATGAGAAGCAGTTACAACACTAGAACATATATAACAAGTTTAGAGTTCTAGATGTTTGGTGTGATCTTTGTTGCTGTGCTGTTTGGTCGTGTATCATATAGCCCCGTCACAATTTTTTTTAAAAGAAAATATGTTACTGAAATATAACTTGGCACTTTTGTGCTTATATTTGCTACTTTGGCTGGCACATACTTTAGAAAGAAATAAAATGGAATTAATCTGATCTTATCTGATTCACTCCTAGAGTTTTTAGTAGTTACTATTTACGTTCAGTGAGTATTCAGATAAAAAGGGGCTTTGCTTCATAAGATACATTTAGATTTTCGCTTTAAAAACTACACCAAATACTGAATAATGAGATTACCTTGAGTACATAACCCACGAAGTGAAAGTTATAGAAGCAGCAAAAATTATGAAAAAGTGTGAAAGTATTTGTTGCTCTCTTGATCCAGTTATTGGATCATGATCATAAGATCACACACATATATCTATATGCAAGCTGGGAAGGCCAAATTATCTTTTAATATATTGTCATTAGTTTCTAAGGGTTCAAGTTTCTTTTTTAAACAAAAAAGAGAGGACCTATAATAGATTACACACACAAACACATCCCTTTTGAGCTGCGGGTGGTGTCATGTGATTACCGCAATGTCATTGAAAATGTTATGCACAATCACATCACTAGGTTCAGTTATTGTCCCAAATCGCTGATGGCCAAGCTATCATGTTTACATTGCTTCTATGATTGTTATTAAGCAACTTTTGATGCGTGTGGTAAGGTATACTAGTTTGCTGTTTTTTGTGATTACTAGTTTGATAACAATTATCTTAGCACCTCATGTGCATGGTAAGTATGACCAGTTCTGTTGGTCTAACCGATAATATGTAATGTACTTGTCATTGATGATATGCACGCTTTTTATAAGCTTATGCCCGATGTGCATAAAGTATGAGATAGTCATTGGCATTATCTTTAATGAACTAGTAGTAATCATCAATATTTGATGGACCATGAATGGAAGCTTTTAAGCAGTGCATATAGCATGTTTTCTAAGTGAATGAAGAAATCTAGACATTCGAGGTTATAACATAACTGTTAGCCCTATGGTTGGATAACCTAGGCTTACATCTTGTTTTGATGATAACTACACATTGATTATGTTCTAATGTGTGTTTTGAGTGGATTCTTAGTAGATATATACATGACACTCATGAAGACACATTTGAGAAGTTGGATAGATGGATTGAAGCCAAAGAAGCTTAAAGTTATAGTGGACATACTATGGAAGCTTCATCAAGTCCTATGTCAAAGAGCAAGAAAGAATGCAAAGGCTAAGTTACTACGATTATGATTGGTCTTTACTATTATGTAACTAGTCTTGGTTTGATGGTTGGATTGATGACTATGACCTAAAAAGACCTTAGGACACCTTGTGCATTGCATGTGAGTTCATAACCTTTCACACAAGTGTGGTTCTTGAAAATGAGTGAACTTTGGAGCTCACTCAGATTTTCTCAAAAACTATTTTGGTGCCAATCTTTTCATATCTTGATAAAACTTTTCATTAGCTTTCCAACGCAAAAAACGGCACCTCAATCCGATTTTTCTAGAGAAAGTTATGCCCAAAATAGGAAAGGGGGTTCCGTGAGGCAGCTGATAGGCAGTAGGGTAATACAGTCGACTGTATTTGAATCCAGTCGACTGCATTCCAATGCAGTCGACTGCATTGGTCAAAATTCAGTTCCAACGGCTATTTTCGAGGACAAAACTCCAACGGCTATTTTCGAGGGAATACAGTCGACTGCATTGATTACAGTCGACTGCAATGGCAGTTTTGCCCATATTTTGCCTCTAACGGCTATATTTCATTTGCTCTCTATATAAATGATTTGGGGCTTCATCATACACCATGGAAACCACATTCTAAGCCTCCATTCATTAGAGAAACATCAAGGCTCATAGATTAAACTTTTCTCTCTTCATCTTCATGATTTTACATCATTAAAGAGAGCATCTTTGTGAGCAATTCTTTGATTGAGAGTGAGCATTCTTCAAGTCATCAATTCTCTCATCTCTCTATTGTACTAGAGCTTAATTTGTACTCATTTCCTTCTTGAGAGTGTTTCTTTGTACACATTTCTTCATTGAAAGGTTCTTGTATCAAGGCTTGGGTTTGTCAAGTCTTTGGAGCTTTGGGATTCAAGGCTTGTGCTTGGTGTGGGCATATCACCAAGTGTTGTAAGGGTTTTGATCTTGACCCGGAAGAAGATTGTTGCTAGTGGATTCTAGTGCTCTTGCAAGGGACTTCCTTGAAGAGGTGGACGTAGGCTTGTGGGTATATCAAGCCGAACCATTTAATTCTCCTTGTCAAGTATCTCTAACTCAATCTCTTTACTTATTGCTCTTTAATTGTTTGAGATTGTTTAGTTAGCATCTTCATTGAATTATTACTTGGTTGTTTGCTTATTTAAGTTATTGAGATTGAGGTTTGTTGTTTGTTAATTTTTAAAGTAGTCTCAAAAACCCTATTCACCCCCCTCTAGGGTTGTTTTATTGGTTTCAAGAACTATTAGAAAAATATATATATAAATAAAGAGTATTTTTGGACGAGTATAAAATTAGACACATGCACGATTTGAGGCAAAACTTTTGGACCACAGTATAAGTACAAGATTGACGATTAAGTAAGTTGATCCAAGCGTATGATAGATTATGCTTATGTTTATAAGATTTTTAAGGATATTCTTACGTGATTTCCTCCTTAATAGTCATCATATCGTGATTGTCATGAAGTCATATGGCTGGATCCTTTAGTTAATGAGGTTACCAAAGCAATGAGCTCTTCTAAGTTGGTGTATGTTTTGTGCTGATAAACGAATTTGAAAATGGATGGATTTCTTTTAGCAACATAATCTTTTATTATATGCTGGGTATGTGCAACATTCAGTCCTATGGAAAGGTTTTTCTAGGTTCGGAAACCTAGTAATTTTCAAAAAAAAACCTTTGGTTGAGTTTCTTAAAATTGACTATCTCTTCCATGAATTTTTACAAGGAGATGAGCCTTACAAAGCTTCTAAGTTCATGCATAGTAGCATATTGAAAGGAAAGAAGGATAGAGATCCTTAAAATTAGAATTTTTCAAGGCTGTGCAAAAGTATTTTGAGACGTAGTCATTCTTAGAGTTTATTTATAAAATCTAATTTTCTTTAAAATATTATGAGATTTTTGAAGGAAAATGTCAAGCATAGTGGTTTTACTCTTAAAAAAAAAGGAGGAAACCAATCTGAGAGATTTGTTTGCATGATCACCGCTTTTAAGTAAGAATTTTTACAAGTTAAAATGTTGTAAGGTCTTGTGCAATCAAGAGATGGAGGCATCTCTGGTAAGTAATAGGCCAATGGCCACAAAAGGTAAAGTAGCTCCTAGTAGTAGGCTACTGGTCACATGTTTGTGATTCCTAGTAGCAAGACTACTGACTACTAGCATGATTTTTGGAAAAGACTATCTTTTTGGGAAGGAATTGATGAACCCTTGTCTTCTCACCAAGAAATGCTTGTTGCCTTGAGATATGTCCCAAAATTAAAAATGTCATGGTGTTACATGGGACACACATAAAGTGTTGCCTCGAGAAACTTGGCCTTCTAACCAGATGGTATAATATGGTCAAGGTAAGGCAGGCGTTGCCTCGGGAATGGAAAAAATAGGTTGGTTATTGTGATTTTAAGAAAGTTCACGTATACCACCTATTAATCAGATCTTTGTTAAAAGAAAATTTATGTGAAATTATGAAACTCTAGCTAGAGGCAAAGGTCTGATGTACATCGAGGGGGATGGGACTTAAGCCCTAGTTTGTATAAGTCACCTATAAGGATACAACCTCCTAGGGACTGGAGATCCCAAGAACTAGGTAAGGAGACCAACGAATTATAGAGTGACTTGTGATTATACATGTACTATCCTTGTCTCATGACATATTGTCCCTCCCTATGGTGTAAGTACATGTTCTCGTAACGATATTGGAGGTTGAGATTATTTATAATCTCTTAATGAGTTCTATAGCCCATACGGGTAGGATGTATTAGTTACGAGAGCATCCTTGATAGACTCACCTATATGAGTGTGGAAGTGAGGCCGCTTCCTATGAGAATTGGGCTGATTCTCTAGAGCACTCATGAAAGCTGGGATAAAGCACATGGACATAATGTGCTGGCTTGAGAAGCTTGGTTTAGAACACCTGGAATATCATGTGTGTGACGCGATTTCACGTGCCCTCAAGTAGTCATTGTTTCAAGGCTGAGCCACTTTGACTCTAGTACGAGGATTGCTGAAACACTAAATAAAGGTTTCAAGGCAGAGCCACTTTCATGATGCATGATGTTCTATCTTTGCCCAAATAAGGTTATGTCTATTTTTATTAAAATAAGTGGGGGATTGTTGAAGTATTTTAATAAAAATAAAATATTGGTTTAAGTGCCTCATTATAATATGTTATGATGAGCCATAACACCCCATTATAATGTTTTTAATAGTATGTTTTTATTACATTTTAATGGCTTTAAATTAATCCCTATAACTTTTTGTAACCTACATTCTAATGAAAACTTAATGGTCATGAGTTACATTTTTTAAGCTACTATATATATGTATATTGTATAGTGGATGTTTTTTGGTGAGTGACAATTATACTTTTACCATACAAGTTTGTGTCACTACATTGTTCAAGAACCCTGCCTTTTTCTTTGGCTTTTTTCTTCATGGGTTACGAACAACACCTCTCTATAGCGGTATCATCTTGATGACTAGCTTATCATCTTATGTGATGTGTTGAAAGGAGGTGTTTCATTGCCACTATATATATACACTCGAGTTTCGTTTATTTTAAAAAATAATTTGGGTAAAGAAGGGTGTTGAGTGAAACTTCTGCTTCATTCGATAGTGCAGAAAATACGAATGAAGCTACAGTTATAAGGTGGACTGTTGTATCCTGAAGGCGACGCGTCGAAACCTTGCTGCATCGGTAATTATCCGAAGGGGCGCGAATCGTCTTAAAAAGAGCGACCTAGTCCGCATCTCATCCTAGCTGTTAACTTATTACCTATCATCTGAGGTACTCAAGATTAAGGATACTTCGTTTGGTAAGTTTCATGTTCCAAAAAGGCAATCAAGGTAAATGGACAATTTCTTTCATACAAGTGATAAAAGGTGATTGTTTACTTGTATTGTTTTTTTTCATTTGAACTGCTTGCTTAACAAAAAGATTTTATTTTAATGGATTATTTCCAACAGGGGCAAGTCGTGGAGGCTCCATGGTGCTAGGGCATGACAGAGATATATGGTGCAGAGGTACGGACATAGCCACGACACAAGAGGCACAGCAAATTGGTATTGTGCCAAGGACACATGACACGGATACAACGCATGGACACGGTAGACAAATGTAGTGCCAGGAAGAATAGCATGGAGACAGCAATAAATCATCAGAGTATGTCATTGGTTATGAGACCCCCAAGAACCAAGACTTGGCTAAGTACGAAAATTTTGAAAGGGGGTTGGTGAGCCCGACCCAAATAAAGGATTCCATGTATGTTAGCGTCACGGGGTCCCCAAGGCACCCATAAGAGGATGGTGTCAAATTGCTAAGTAGAGAAAGGAAGTGAAAGAGAAAAGATTATGTCCTTCCTCTTTGACGCGAGGTTGACCCACGCTAGGGAAGAGATATGCCCAGATCCCATAGGGGAAGCTCTGTGGTCAACCCTAAAGAGCAAAGGGAGGGGAGGGGGGGGGGGGGGGGGGGGGTTGTCCCATTGCCGATTCCCTTTAGGGGAAGGCATGCTCCATAATTTCGTTGGACCAATTTTTTGTGACTTTGATGGCATGGGAAGTGGAACATTTACTCTGCAGCAACAGACACCCCATTTACCATGCTTCCTCGATACCGAACTTCTAGAGTTATCTTGCCTAATATTCTTATTCAATTCTGAGCTTAATCTTTCCATCGACCCCATTTCAAATTTCATTTTAATATGACATTGGATGAAGTTAGGCACGACTCTTTGTATTTTATGTTGGTTTCCTTGTTTATTCTGGGTATGACCATTGGTCACTCTCACTCTAACCTCATTTCGTGACCTATTTTTTGACTACTTCTAGATTACTAAGCGAGCCAGGTCGCATGCAACAGTCATAAAAGAAGGCCATTTATTTCAACGCCGGCATGTTGAGGGCATTTAAAGGTTCTGCTCTTCTTCTACATAGATGCTTATCCTAAACAAAGGCCCATGACAAAACCTTTAAGTATCAAATTATTGTAAAGTAACAAATTAAAAATTACAGGGGCCATGCCATTAAATACGGAGTAATATTTTGCCCATGCAATTCATCTTAACATGTATTTGATTTTCAATGTAACGGTGATAGAAATAATGTGGTGTAACGAACGGATAAAATTTAACGAGATGAAAAGATTCTCATATGACAACTAGTCAAAATTTTATTATTCTCTCATCTGAGTCATTGGTAACACTCCGTCATCATTGACACATTTTGAAGGAACACACTTGGTTGATACTCAATAAAATCTTATATTTATTGATTGAGTAATCCTGATGAAGTAGGTTTGTTCAAAGGAAACTTCTTTCATTTGTGATCATGTATGTTGTAATTTACTCCAATTATATTAGCTACAAAACACTGGTAAAGAAGTCTGATAATTGTTTCTTAGCTTAAAAATTAAAGACACTTTTAGAAAGTGTCATCTAGATTGCAGTACGTCACTTTTGAATTAGATAACTAATTATTCAGAAGGAGTTGAAAAGAATACCAAACGAAAAATAGTAGACGAAATGAATGGTTAGGATTATAAAAGTCATCATAAGGAATAGCAAGACTATTAGGCAATATTCAGTTATGGCTATTAATATAGGATTTCCACAAGTTTAGGTAGCAAAACTCGTTGATACTACGTAATTAAATCCATGTAATTACTTTATGTGCCTAAGGTTAAAATGGCACATAAAGTAATTAAGTCCATGTAATTACTTTAGGCATATTCTGGTTGGTTTGGTCCAAAATCACAGGTTAAAATGGCGCGATTATGACTTGAAGATGCCTACTTTGATGACATGGGATGGTGAATATTCCATTGAACTTTAGATCTCTCTTTGATTCGGCCGGTCGTAAGAGGCCCCCCTCCACCTTTGTCCGTTCCTATGAGATTAACCGCAGGAGTACTTTAATCTATAACTCAAAGTGGCCTTCACTACAAGAAACAGGATCTTTAGCGACCGCTTCTCGAGGCGGTTGCTAAATCATAACTTAGCGACCGCTATTTGTGGCGGTCGCTAGGTTTAGCCAAAATGTGGCATGGTCAAAGAAAAAAATTGACGCCTCATTTAGTGACCGCATTTAGCGACCGTTAAAATAGGTCGCTAATTTAGCGACCGTGTTTAGCGACCGATCACGCGGTCGCTAAATTAGGCACTATAAAATGTGCCCTAATTTCTCTCTCTCTCTCTCTCTTTCTCTTTCTTCCCTTAGACAAACTGCCAGCCACCTACGACAACTTCACTGCGAATCTTTCCCTGCCGGCGAGCCCACCTCGCCGCGAACCCTCCGACAAGCCCAGCTCAGCCACCATGCCGCCACTGCTGTCACTGTTCTCCCTAGACGAGCTGTCGGCAAGCCACCTGCGACGACAACACCATCAATCCTTCACCCCGCCGCCCACGCTGCCACTACTGCCACTGTTCCGGGTAGTGGCAGTAGCTCTATGGCAATCCGTCTCACAATTCTCTTTGTTGTGGTGTTCGCATCTTCTTTCTCTATCCTTTTGGTAGAAACGTAAGAACCCATCTCAGTTCTCTCGCCATTTTAGCTTTATTTTACTAATTCTACCGATGGGTATCATTCTTTTGCCCTTGTTTTTGGAATCTTACTTGCAATTTATGAATTCTACTCTTTGATGCGTGTATTTTGATATGCGTGAGTGAGAGCTTTATCCATGTCAACCTCCCCAAGGATTTTGTGAATTTAGGGTTCTCATCTTCTTCTTGAAACTAAAGATTGGGGCTTTAGTTGGCCATTAAGTAAGTAGAATTTAAGGTTGATTGCTATGTGGAGTTTGGATTTCGCTTTGAAAATTTTAAATGGCACAGGAATTTGGTTGGATGCAGTTTGTGTGCATTACAACTAAAAGCACTAGGAATAACACTACATTGTGGAATGACATGTTTTTGTGCTAATGTCATAAAAGGCCTCTTGACATTAAGAAATTGTGATTGTCTTCATTAGTATGCTCCTGCCAAAAAAAATTATATTTATCTGATCGAATGATTAGATAGTTTCGAATTCCAATTGAGTTTCCAGCTTTCACTGGTCATGGGGCAGAAGAACCAAAGACAAAGTTCCATTTTGTGTCCTTGCAAGTATTGTTAATGTTAAAGCTGGTTTTTTGCTTCCGATATTATCTTGGAGGGCAGTTTCACTCCTGCTTGTATATTATATGTACGCTTTCTATCAGAAAAAGGTTGCCAGATGCTATAAGATCGTTTCACTCACAATTTAATCGTGGTTTTCGTTGTTTCTTTGATGCAAAACTCATGCCTTAATGTGGAGTCTGATTTTTATCTCATTTTTTCTTATTAAGTCCTACTTCTTTATTAATTCCTGCCTTTCATACTCTAAACGAGTTAAATTTTTGTATGATCTTGTAACTGGTTCTGTATGTATGGAAACACAGTCCAAGTGATGTCCATCAGTTGTTGTATGCTACTGTGAAATTCTCACTAGTCCCACTAGAATAAAGACTTATGTGGTTTTTAGGATAAAACAGTTGCGAGGATTGAGGAAAGGATTTCAGCTTGGATTTTTGTTCCCAAAGGTTCTCCCCATTTTACCTTGGTCATGCTTCTTAGAGTCCTGCAGTTGCTTTACTTCATATGGTCTACCTTTCTTGGGGTTATTATGTAATTTAGTTGATGTTTTGTTGTATTTTTTAGTATGGTAAACCTTTACAGGCTCAGCATATAGGACCTGAAAAGGCCAAGCAGCAGTACCACTACTTTGGTAATAAATCCAGATTCAGCGAACCTGTAATGGCAACAGTTATCTTGTATCTATCGAATGTCAGTCAGGGGGGTCAGATCCTCTTTCTAGAGTCGGAGGTTAGAGAGAATCTTTCTGCATGATCTAATTGCTATCCTTTTTTCTCTCTGAGTCTTCATGTTGATTGTTATTGTTATTGCTGCCATTACAATTATATTGAGTTGGTGGCGACAATATTTTTACGTGGCTCTTTCAAAGTGTTGTACCTTATGCATTATACTTATACATGCATTAATGGCACTTACGTAAGTTTATGAGAGTACCAGCAGAAGATGTGCGATCAAGTGTCAATGTGCTGCCACATACATTCACTTTTGTGTGTTGTTACCATCATGCCATGTTCATGGTCACTATCATCACTATCGCTATTGTATATATTCTTACAATTGTTTTTCTTTGGCTTGCAATTCAATATTTACTTGTGATGCACAGTTGGGGAATTCTCAAATGAAGAACAAGATTTTATCTGATTGTACAAAGAGTAGTTATGCCTTGAGGCCTACTAGAGGGAATGCACTTCTTTTCTTCAATCTCCATCCCAATACGACTCCTGACCAGAGCAGCTCCCATGCCAGATGCCCTGTCCTAGATGGTGAGATGTGGTTTGCCACTAAATTCTTCCATGTGAAAGCCAATGATGTCCAAACAGTCCAGTTCCAAGCAGATGATAGTGATTGCACTGATGAAGAAGAAAGCTGTCCACAATGGGCTGCTATTGGCGAGTGTCAAAGGAATCCCATCTTCATGATTGCTTCTCCTGATTACTACGGAACATGTAGAAAGAGCTGCAATGCATGCTGATGGCTAATCCTCGTTTAAATGAGATATTGTTTCTCCTTTTCTTTGCTTGTTTTTAATTGATCATAAGTACTTAACTGTAAAATTATATTTATTTTAATGCATATGTTTATCTATACTTTGATGAATGCGACAAGTTATTTGAATGAATGCGGGGCAAGGGGTTGAAACGATTTTGAATGAATGCGTTGAAAGCTTTCAACGTATTCATTCAAAACCATTTCAACCGAGGTTAAATCGGTTTTTGGGTTGGTAGTGTATTGGATGTGAATTGATATTGGTATTGTAACAGGTTTTGGACAGGCTATTTGGCTTGCAAATTTTTTTTTTCCAAAATTAGATTTAGCAACCGCTATGTGTGGTCACAAAATTACTGCGCATAGCAGTCGCTAAATAAATATTTCAAAATAAAAAATATTAAAAAATTAGCGACCGCCATGGGCTGTCGCTAAATCGGTCGCAAAATATAATAATATTTAAATAAAAAATATTTAAATTTTAAAAAGTATTTAGCGACCGCCGTTGCGGTCGCTAAATATAGTCAATGCGGTCACTAAAGTTAGCGACCGCAATTAGATATCGGTCGCTAAAATTTAGCGACTTGGGTTACAGCGACCGCTTTTCTACGGTCGCTAAACACCTTTAGCGACTGCCGAGAGGCCTTTAGCAACCGTAGAGCGCGGTCGCGGTCGCAAAATACTAGAATTCTTGTAGTGCTTGGATATGATATTTCGTTACATTTCTTTCACTTTGTCACTTTTCGATCTGGATTTTAAAAAACAAATTTGTTGATAAAAGGCAGAATAGCATGGATAATAAAGGAGCTTTTCACCCAGGGGTGAATACAAATGACAAAGTTAAGTTTCCACATAAGACTTCACCGAGTCAATACAAAACAGAATACAGGCAACGCACAAAGCAAGTGAATTTAAATATCCTGTTGCGGCAAAAAGTCATGCACCCAATCCTGGAAGACGTCGATACGTGCATGGCAGGCAAAAACAGTTAGAGATCTAGATTCCTTAAGCTGAGGCTCCGTGGCTTTGACATAGTTGAAGTGGTGAAAATCAGACAATAAATAGCAAAAGTCATACATTATCGGGCCGTGGTATCAGGGATATCCACAGTGTCCGATAGCTGGACGGAGAGATGAAGGACCACAACCATCAGGTATATGTTTTTGTTTCTTTCCAGATGGCTCTTTAAGAATGTCCCCGTTCTTTATACCAGCTCTCTTAGATCCTAGTAAGAGATGTGGTGCAGCTGCTAGCGGGTTGTCATCCTGGCTAATATGCCCTGCTTCTTGGTCATAATCATCTTCCGAAATGTCATCAAATTCTGAGGCAGCAAAGATGATCCCACCTTTGGTCTTTTCCTTGGATTGCGGAATAAGTACCGCCACTGTTTGATTGGCAGTGGCGTTTGTACCTGAGGCATATTTTCCAGAGCTGTTCCATGCAGAGAAGTTGTTGTTAATAGTGAGAGTGATGTCTTGCTTCATTTTTGTAAGCCAAAAAGTTATCCAGAATAGTTTGTTCCTCTAGGTTTTTTCCAAACGAAAAGGTAGGGTGATAAGGAGTAGAGATAGGAGGATTAAATTGAGTTGGAATGAGGGGCATGTTCCGGGAGGGAACGAGGTTCAGTTGGTGGGTGGAATTTGCTTGTTCAGACGGAAGAAATGACTGAGAGGGTGGTAGATGGAGAACTGGGCCAACCGGGGAGAGACATGTTATAAGGCTAAAGTTTGTGTGTCTCCTCCTTTGGATAAGTATGTATGTCAGGTAAGCCTAAGCTGTTGTTATGGGCCAGCACTTCAGATGGGTGGGGTAAAAAGGCTTGAGTGATATTGGGCCTTGAGTACACCTGTTGAGCAAATAACAAAAGCGCTGAATTAGACAGGCCCAGAACGAACTGGCCTAATTTACATTGCAAAGAATACTGGTCAGGACGAGTTGTACTAGGATCCTAAAGAACTGATAGAGATTAGGAAAAAGAGCACGATGTCCACACTCCAATTTCAGAGATCTCTGCCGCGGCGCCTGAATCCTTCCTTCTTTAACCCTTGATCTAAGGTAAAAGATTTGCTCCCAGATTTTGTGTGCGCAGAGCAATCACCCCAATATAGATGTGGCGAAGTGGCCCTCTGTGAGCTACAAAATACAGTGGGTGATGTCACGGCAAGGATTAATTTATATGGTGTCAGAAGGTGTGTGTCAGACAAGGCCGGAGCGTGCTTCTCGCATTCCGGTGACTTGGCCTTCGACGGAAGTTCTGATGAGAGAAAGAAAGCCTCATGTTCCTCCTGTTGTTCCGGCGGTGGCGCTCCACTGTCTTGTCTACCAACGATACTCAGTATAAAGTGTCTTGCCCTCATGGAATGTGCAAACAACGGATAGCCTTCCGCAAAGAAGGTGGGATAAAGATTTAAGGCCAGGCAAATGCGCCGTTCTTCTTGCTAAAGATTCCACCACTTCCACCATAGACGAACGACATTGTATATCTTCATGTCCTATCTTACCACATCGGAAGCAGGCAGTAAATACGCGTTCATACTTACACTTCAGCAATTGGACACCCATGCCGGCCAGTAAGGGAATGAAAACTGCCGGAAGAAGTGGGTCTTCAACATAGACTCGTACCTTGATTCTAAAGTAGTCCGAGAAAGTGGTGCGCCTCTCCGACCAATCTATGGCAAGCAAAGTGCCAGCTGCTTGACCGATTTTTTCGGCAAGGTAGTAATGATAGCAATCGTTGGGGACATTATGAACTTGCATCCACTAGTCTGCTGACGGAAACTCCACAGTTTCGTAGATCACGTGTGGAAGCCATGGTCAAGGAGCAGGGCCCTGAAATAATTCCAGGGGCCATGCGTGAGAAAGATGTTGTTAGAATTTGTTTTATTTTATTTACAAATTCTTTTAGTAAAGCTTTAAAACCTTACTTTATTTTCTTTATTTATGTTAGTCAAAGTAACCTATGGTATTAAACTTTATCATAATTTTATTTATAATGTTTTTGACCGTTGTTATTTATTATGTGTGTAACCCCTAGTCTTCTTCTACTACAAAAGGAGACCACTCCTACCATGTAGAACACACATATCAAAACATATTCTTGATATTTCATATGCTCTCTACATTCTATATACTTTTGGTTTTTGGGCAATTTGATCGGGTTAGTTCAACCGTCTTCCTGTGGACGCACACATAGAGAAGGCAACGCTACGAGCCTTGGGTTTTATCTTGGAGGGTTTATCGTTCGTTGGAACCCGTGCGTAGGGAGACGATAAAGCCTTTAGGACAGCGATTTTATCGCGACTCTCACAGGCCAGCGCGAATTTATTTTAATTCTCTATACCTTGAAATTGCATGCTAGTTATAATACTTGACATTTGTTTTGTATATTAACTATATGCTTATTTTACATGTCTAATATATTTTAAGTTAGCCATAAGTTTTTATTATTTTCATGGTTAGGCAATTATATGCTTTAGTTATACTTTATGATCCATTATTTTGAAATTGACGAAGCAAATCAAGCTATTTTCCTAACATTCTAAAGGCTTTATCGTAGCTTTGATTTGTATATGTTTGATAATCGAGTTTATAATTTTTATTGTTTAAGTTGGTTATGTCTAGAAGTGACAATTTGCAATTTTGGACTAAGATTTATTAACTTCGTATATTGTTCATGTTTTTATATATATACTGTTCACGTAATGTACTGTTCATATTCTTGAGATTACTGTGCACACATACTGTTTCGCGTACTGTTCATACTGTTTACGCACTGTTTCGTTACTGTTCGTACTGTTTATGTTTACTGTTTGCATTAAAAAAAATGCTTGACTTTTCAATTCACAATTAGTCACTTTTATTTACTTCTTTTACTGCTTATATTTTTTTAGTCAATTATTTAGTTAAAGTATTGAGACTTAGCCTTTTGTTCTCACAGTTAGTTTTCTTTGCCTTGGTTATTCTTATGGCATCTTATGATGAAACCATCACCCTTAAACCCGAAAAATTTAATGGACAAAATTTTAAAAGATGGCAAAGACAAATGAAATATTGGCTTACCGTTTTAGGCTTCATCTCGGCAATAGAGGAAAACAATAATCAACCTCGGGAGTCGAGTTCTTGGTATACTCCCGAACAAATTGAGTTTCATTACCTTAATAGAATCCTAAGTGCCCTTTCGGATCGTCTTTATGATGTATATCATGCTACAAAAAGTGCTAAGGAACTTTGGAATCTCTTACAAGGTGAATATGGCATTGATGATGCCGGTATAGAACGTTTTAATGCCTCTACCTTTAACAAGTTTGTTATGGTCGAGGGAAAATCAATTAGCGACCAAATTCATGAGTTCCAAGACCATTTAAGGGCCGTTGAGGAGAATAGCTCTAAGTTTAGCGAGGATTATAAAGTGTCTTGCCTTATAGACAAACTTCATCCATCTTGGTCCGACTTTGCTAAAGGTCTTAGACATAAACAAGGAACCTTGACTTTGACCCAAGCCTTCAATTCCCTAAGGATAGAAGAAAAGCATAGGGAAAGTATCAAACAAAAGGAAGTAACGTCGAATCAAGCTAATTTGGTGGAAAATAATATAACTCCAAATACACCACACCACCTTAGACCTAGAGGGAATAACTTTAGAAACAATAATAGGCGGAACACCCAAGGCAACAATAATTTCCATCGAAGAAACTCCGGCCATAACAACTTCCTAGCCAATCGTTTTCCTCAAAACAACAATAACCAACTCGCAAACCTTCCAAATCATAAGAATGCAAAGGATGCTAAGGGCAAAGGAAAGAAGAGACCATGTTACGTGTGCGGAAGGACAAATCATATAGCTCGAGATTGCTTTTACAAAAGAGTTGAGGAGTACAAGCCAAATGGTAGAAACCAAGGAGATCAAGTCAACATGTTGCTAGATGATGAACCTCCTATTAGGTTTGATCCTAATCCTTGTTTAGTGAACTATAGTTATCAAAGTAATGATTGGTGGTTAGATTCGGGTGCTAATGTACATGTTTGCTTTGATCGTGGACTTTTTAAAACTTATCAGAACTCAAGTGGAGGAAGCGTGACACTAGGAAATGATACAGCCGCACAAGTGATAGGAATCGGAAGAGTTGATTTAAAGATGACATCGGGGAAGACGCTAACGCTTAACGAAGTGCGGCATGTTCTGGAAGTTAGAAGAAATTTGATTAGTGGATCATCCTTAGTCCGACAAGGATACAAAGTTGTAATGGAGTCTAATAAAGTTGTAATAACTAGGAATAACGTATTTGTCAGAAAAGGTTATGTTTGTGATGGATTGTTTAAAGCATTTTGATCAATTCAAATGAAAGTTCTTCTTTAGTTTTAAATGTTGAATCTAGTGAGAAATGGCATGAAAGATTAGGACATGTAAACTATGGGAAGGTCAAGAGGTTGATGGATTTAAGCTTGATTCCAAAAGCAAGTATAGATACTAAAAGTAAGTGTAAGATTTGTGTAGAGGCAAAGCAACCTAGAAAACCTCACAAACCAGTCCATAGAAATACAAGTCTTTTAGAACTTATACATAGTGATGTATGTGACTCAAACCGAACTCCTACTAGAACGGGTAATAAATATTTTGTGACCTTTAGAGATGACTTTTCAAAATACTGTTACGTTTTTCTAATCAAGACCAAGGATGAAGTGTTTGATAAATTTAAGATATATAAGAATGAAGTTGAAAACCAACTAGAAAAGAAAATAAAGGTCCTTAGGTCTGATAGAGGTGGAGAGTACACGTGGAATGAAATTAAGAATTTCTGTGAAGATAGTGGGATAATTCATGAATTAACACCCCCTTATTCACCCCAATCAAATGGTGTAGCCGAGAGGAAAAACCGTACATTGTTAGACATGGTTAATGCAATGTTGTTAAATTCTGGTGCACCCGAGAACTTGTGGGGGAAGCTGTCCTGTCATCTTGTTTTATACTAAACAGAGTGATCGTTAAGGATCATGACAAGACTTCATATGAGCTTTGGAAAAAGAGATCTCCTAGGCTAGATATCTTAAAAGTGTGGGGGTGTTTAGCTAAGGTAGCCATACCCGAACCTAAGAGAAAGAAAATCGGGCCCAAAACAATAGATGCCATTTTTATAGGATATGCTCAAAATAGTAGCGCAAATAGATTTTTGGTTGTTAATTCTGAAATTAGTGAGATTTCAAACAATACTATCATAGAAGCTAGAGATGCTACATATTTTTGAGGATATATTTCCTTTTAAGACTAGGCTATCGAACCAACCCTCTAGCTCTATAATCCAAGTAAGTGGTAAGGCACATCCTAGTAGCACAAATATAAAACTTGATCTGATTCTCTTATTGAACCTAGGAGGAGTAAAAGAGCAAGGACAGAAAAGAACTTTGGAGAAGGAATTTTCACATATTTAGTTGAGGGAGAACCCAAGACTTACTAAGAAGCTATGTCATCCATAGATTCGCCTTATTGGAAAGAAGCAATCAATGATGAGTATCAGTCAATCATTCAAAATAATACTTGGGTGTTATCTGATCTACCTCCTGGAAACAAACCCATAGGTTGTAAATGGGTGTTTAAAAGGAAGTTAAAACCTGATGGGAGCATAGAAAAATACAAAGCTAGGCTAGTAGCTAAGGGGTTCACACAAAAACAAGGGATGGATTACTTTGACACATATTCTCCTGTAGCTAGAATAACCACCATAAGAACCCTATTGGCGCTAGCATCTATACACAACCTAGTGATACATCAAATGGATGTTAAGACTGCTTTCCTAAATGGAAACTTAGATGAAGAAATTTATATGGAGCAACCTGAAGGTTATAAGGTCAAAGGACAAGAAAATAAAGTGTGCAAGTTAGTGAAATCAATCTATGGTCTTAAGCAAGCCCCTAAGCAATGGCATGAAAAGTTTGATGAAGTTATCCTAGGTTATGGGTTTAAGATTAATGATCATGATAAATGTCTGTATTATAAAGAGGATAATAGTGAACACGTCCTACGTTGTTTATATGTGGATGATATACTGATCTTTGGGACTAATCTAGATATTATTAAGAATGTGAAGACCTATTTATCTAGGAATTTTGATATGAAATATTTGGGAGAAGCTCATATAGTTTTGGGAATGACGTTAGAAAAAACTCACGAAGGGATCATATTGACTCAATCTAGTGCCATAGAAAATATGTTGAAAAATTTTGGATATTACGATACTAATCCTGTACAGACTCCATATGATTCAAGTATAGCTTTAAAGAAGAACTTAGGAGAACCGATATCACAATTGAAGTACTCTCAAATCATAGGATCCCTATTATACTTCACTAATAGGACTAGGCCTGATATAGCATATGTTGTTGGGAGACTTAGTCGATATACCCAAAATCCTAACAAGGAGCATTGGAATGCTTTAGAAAGAGTATTAAAGTATTTTAAAGGGACTTTAGAATATGCATTGTGCTATAAGGGGTTCCCAAATGTGGTAGAAGGGTATAGTGATGCTAATTGGATAACCGATAGTTTAGAGATCAAATCTACGACTGGTTATGTTTTTACATTAGGAGGAGGATCTATATCTTGGGGATCTAAGAAGCAAACAATAATTTCTAGAAGTACTATGGAGTCTGAGCTGATCGCTTTAGATACAGCATGTACAGAGGCTGAATGGTTAAGAAATCTTTTGCTAGACATACCTTTAGTGAATAAGCCTTTACCAGCTTTATCTGTGCATTGTGATTGCAAAGTTGTTATAGATCTTATTAAACAGTCCCACACAAACAAAAAGATGAACAGACACATACAAGTAAGGTACAAATCTGTCAAGGGACTAGTAAATAAAAATGTGATATCTCTTAATTTTGTGAGATCTGAAAAGAATTTGGCTGATAACTTGACTAAAGGTTTACCCAAGAAGGGTGTATTTGAATCATCGAGGGGGATGGGGCTTAAGCCCACAGGGAGTCACCAGCGGGGGTAACCCAACCTTTATGATTGGAGATCCCATGAAGAAGGTTCAATGGGTAGAAATAACCCGTAAAGCGTGACTCATAATGATAGCACTAATTTTACAAGAGAGCGTCTCCTCCTCATCCCTATGGTGATAGTGCTACTTTGTGTGATGTTAAGGAAGGGTTTTACCCTGAATGAGCCCAAGGCGGATATTTTCGCGAGGTACAATCACACGTACCCTTGGAGGACTCACCTAAATGAGAGTGGTCGTGAGGCCGCGACTGTGGGAACTGGGCTGATCCCTAAAGACTCTCGTGAGAATCAAGATTAGAGCGCATGGCCTTTAATAGCGCTACCCGCTATGAACCAAGCCCTATATCAATATTGCGTGTGTGACTAATTGAAGTTTGATCAAGAGACCTAATTCAAGGCATAGTCCATTATGGCTCCCTCAAATGGAAATTGTCAACACTAAGGCCCCGTTTGACAAAATTTTTTTCCCTCTTTTTTTTTCAGTTTTAAAAACTGAAAAAAAAAAGAGCGTTTGGTAACCATTTTTTTTTCAATTTAAAAAACCAGTTTTTAAACTGCAGAGTAAAAAAAAAACTCCAAAAACTGGTTTTTTTTTTCACTTTTGGTTTTTTTTTTTCGACCACCACCACCACCCTCCCACCGCCGGCAGCCACCTCAGGCGACCACCGCCGGAGACTGCCGGCAGCCACCTCCGGCCGCCGGCGACCACCGCCGGAGACGGCCGGCAGCTACCTCCGGCCGCCGGCCACCACCGCCGGAGACTGCCGGCAGCCACCTCCGGCCGCCGGCCACCACCGCCGGAGACTGCCGGCAGCTACCTCCGGCCCCCCGGCCGTCGGCCACCTCCGGCCGTCGGCCACCACCACCACCACCGTCGACCACCGCTACGCCCCACCACCGCCACCGCAAACCACCAAAAAAAAAAAGTCAAAATAAAAAGGGTTACCAAACACCAAAAAAAAAACCTAAAAAAAAAAAGGGGTTATCAAACACCCACTTGTTTTTATAAAAAAAAAAATTTAAGCTGCTCTTTAAAAACTGAAAACCAAAAAAAAATTTTGTCAAACGAAGCCTAAGTGTAGGTTCAAGCCCGGAAGGCACCTACACCCATTGCACAATATAAAGTTGCCCATACTTTACATACTATTTTGATGTTTTAAGGTTTTAAACCTTTGTGGGGGATTGTTAGAATTTGTTTTATTTTATTTACAAATTCTTTTAGTAAAGCTTTAAAACCTTACTTTATTTTCTTTATTTATGTTAGTCAAAGTAACCTATGGTATTAAACTTTGTCATAATTTTATTCATAATGTTTTTGACCGTTGTTATTTATTATGTGTGTAACCCTTAGTCTTCTTCTACTATAAAAGGAGACCACTCCTACCATGGAGAACACACATATCAAAACATATTCTTGATAATTTCATATGCTCTCTACATTCTATATACTTTTGATTTTTGGGCAACTTGATCGGGCAAGTTCAACCGTCTTCCTGTGGACGCACACATAGAGAAGGCAACGCTGCGAGCCTTGGGTTTTATCTTGGAGGGTTTATCGTTCGTTGGAACCCGTGCGTAGGGAGACGATAAAGCTTTTAGGATAGCGATTTTATCGCGACTCTCACAGGCCAGCGCGAATTTATTTTAATTCTCTATACCTTGAAATTGCATGCTAGTTATAATACTTGACATTTGTTTTGTATATTAACTATATGCTTATTTTACATGTCTAATATATTTTAAGTTAGCCATAAGTTTTTATTATTTTCATGGTTAGGCAATTATATGCTTTAGTTATACTTTATGATCAATTATTTTGAAATTGACGAAGCAAATCAAGCTATTTTCCTAACATTCTAAAGGCTTTATCGTAGCTTTGATTTGTATATGTTTGATAATCGAGTTTATAATTTTTATTGTTTAAGTTGGTTATGTCACAATTTGCAATTTTGGACTAAGATTTATTAACTTCGTATACTGTTCATGTTTTTATATATATACTGTTCACGTAATGTACTATTCATATTCTTGAGATTACTGTGCACACATACTGTTTCGCGTACTGTTCGTACTGTTTACGCACTGTTTCGTTACTGTTCGTACTGTTTATGTTTACTGTTTGCATTAAAAAAAATGCTTGACTTTTCAATTCACAATTAGCACTGTTTGCATGCTAGTTATAATACTTGACATTTGTTTTGTATATTAACTATATGCTTATTTTACATGTCTAATATATTTTAAGTTAGCCATAAGTTTTTATTATTTTCATGGTTAGGCAATTATATGCTTTAGTTATACTTTATGATCCATTATTTTGAAATTGACGAAGCAAATCCAAGCTATTTTCCTAACAAATGTATGCATCAGAGGGATTTGCAAATTCAAATAGGAAAATGTTGGGCACTTTTGTTACCGTAACAGGGCCATCCAGATCCCAACATTCATTAACGCGTAATTGAATCTCTCTTTGGGAGAAGAATCGCGTATCTTGGAATTTTCCTAGCAGGAGATGATCCTTCCCTTCACGAGCTAGGCGAACAAGGTCCTCATTAAGTGGAATTAAGCAGGATCTCATACCAACACCAACAGGGTGTTCCTCCCTGATGTTTCTGTCAGGATGAAACATGATGAATTATGAAGGTGGGTGGGGTAGATAACCTTAAAGACACTAGCAACTCGTCAAAGGTAGCTGGGTTCAGAAACTTTAATATGCCTCCAGCCAATCACAAGCAGAAACACATACAACGCTCATAAAGCTCTCAGCTGTTTGGCTGAAAGTGGTAGCTCCCACACGGACGAAAATGCCAGATTTAGATGAGGTTTTTGGGTGGGAAAGGTTGCAGACACTAAGGTTGGATAACAGGTACTGGCTCTGGGATATGGTGGGAGACGTACAAGGAGGTTAAAAACAAAGGTGAGATAGATCTGCCAAGGTTCTTGTGTTTACCCGATAAGGAAAGTTGGAGTTTGTCCCGAACAGTAGAGTGAAACTAGAGAGAAGAACACGAAGCATTGTAGCTCGGCACACACAAAAAAGATTTTAAAATTTTTATAGTGCTGATATTTATCTTTTTTATTTGTCTTTTTTAAGGTCATATTAGTCATTAGAACTTTTAAGAGCCAAGCATTCGCTTGTCCTCGTTCTCTTTCAATTATGTCTTGGTTCTTTGGTTAATGAAATTGTTGTTTGGTCCCAAAAAATTAATTATGTACGTGATGTTAGCAAAGAGTTGGATATGCAAGGACCCTATCCAATTCAACTTGCATTGGGATGTTAGACGTTCACCAAAATTGGCTAACTGTAGAGCCTCGCTTCAGCTTGGTCAAAGGTCCCAAAAGCCCGTACACACTTCAGTCTACTCTCTCATTGTTTGGTGAAAATGTGAAATGGCACCTCTTGAGTCTTTACCTAAATATAGGATGCTGACGCTGACGCTGATGCTTGATGTAACTTGTAAGATTGGACCAGCGCCAGCCTTGCCAGTTTGCCTTACTATCCCTGGTGTGTGTATATATTCTCCCTTTTCGTCTGCTTTCTTGCTTTTGTTTCGCAATTTGGTTGAAAAAAATTTCCTCTTTGTCAAAAAAAAAAAGGAAATAATGTTGGGTTGATCTCTTGTTTAAGGATCACCAACGTGTTGGCACCTATTTTGATCTCTTTCTTATCCTTCAATGTAGTCTCTTCTGTTTCGATTCATTATCTTTCTCATTTGTTGGGGTTTTTCTTTTATTAAGGTTTGAGATTGGGGACGAAATTTTATTTTCACATACTTTTTGCACGTGCTTTTACTGAATGCTAAATAATTACAACTATGTTAACTTCTTTCTTATCATTCAGTGTTGCATTTGCTTTTATTTAATTTTGATATAAACGAAATATGACTCTGACTTGTTGGTGGACACCAGCATTCTCAGTCAAATACGATTTATAGGATAAATTATGGTTCTTAAAACACCCTAACACATACAATTCTCAAGGATAGAGTCAAAGCCCAACCATGACACTTGATTCTTTTAGGGTTCTGCATCCATGTTTATATAAAAGGGGAGGTACATAGACAATTTTACACACAAAAACATCGGCTTTCATGCTCTTTTAGAGTTTTTTTTATCCTGTAGTTGCGCTCTAAGTTCTTGTTTTTGTCTTGCAGGTCATCGTTCTTGGCCAAGGTTTCGGAGCATATTTTTAGTAGCGACAAGTTCCTTGTCTTTCTCATGTGTTCAAGCAAAATGTTAGAAAAAAAATCCCAAAACCCTTTGGGTGGAGTACTATCATGTGTTCTTATTTTGACCTCTTTCTTATCATTCAATGTTGCCTTTTCTTTAACTTGGTTCTTGATCTTTCTCGTCTAAAAGATTCGTAATAGCCTTTCATAAATGTATTTTGCCAACATTCCCACCTTCCCCTCTCTCTGTCTGTACTCTACCAAGACCAACCATAAGAAAACCCACACCACTAGAGGTTGAGAGTTTTCTCTTAATGAAGTATGAGACTAATTTATAATGTGTTCTAGTAGCGAAAACACATAGCATAACTTCACCTATATGAACTTAGAAGTGGTGCCGCTTCTTATGAAAGTTTGGGTTTACTTTCTAGAGAGTTCATGAAACAGGATATAGCACAAGTCCATAATAGTGCTAAGTTGATTAAGAATTTTTCGTCGAAGCAAGAAACTTGTATGTGTGCAATAGCTCCGGTTTTATAATAAAGAGTAGCTAGTTTAAAGCTAAGGCCACTAGTAACTCTTATAGAACTTTGAGTTATTCGCACTAACGAAAGGTTTAAATCGAAAGATACCTTTATGTATGCATATTAATTTCTCGTATGTCTTGGCTATAGTTATTTATCAAACTGTTCGTTGTTTTCAAACAAGTGGGGGATTGTTGGGTTTTTGTGAGTTGAGTTGTTTGAAAACAACTCACTCTTTTGTCCCACATTACTTGGAAGTTGGTTTTGAAAATGGTTTATAAGAGCAAAAGTGCTTTTACTTTACACTTGGTGGTAAGACTAGAGTGTGCTAGTCCCCATGCTACCCGCGTGCGAGTGCGCGAGTTTAGGCGCGTTATTATTGAAAAAGGTGTGAGATTTATTTAAATTTTAATTTTAATTTATTGTCAGTTATTTTTTTAACTATTACAACTATTTTGATTTTCCAACAGTTGTGTCTGTCCAAAAAATTCACACATTTTCAGATTTATAAATACATGTTTTTCAGTTCTTTTAAGATACTGATTTCGAAATCCTTTTTTTTCTTTGAAATCCTTTTTTTCTGCAAAATCTCTATAGTCAAAAACGTACATTGCTTCAAAGAGAATTCCAAAGGGAATTTTCGATTTTGCTATTTGCAGATTCCCACAGACTTTGTTGTATCCTAGAGGATTATTTGTCACTAACCCATCAGCAAGCTCGATTTCGAGTGGGGACAAATAAGGCCTTAAAGAAAGCGATCAAGCTCCTCAAAGTCTTCAATTATGATTCTGATTCTACCAAATTTCTCAACACTAACGTCACCACTACCCGAAAGCCAACATCACTCCCTGACGGACGACACTCCCACTGCCCGACGGATGACTCTGACGCCGCCACTGCCCAATGCCTCAATCAATTTGTGCATGTGTGCTTGCGAGCGCGTGTTTGTATGTGTGTGTGAGCAGATTTGAAACCGTGAGGATGTGTGTTCGCACAAATTGGTGGTGGTTGGTGGTATTGGGGTGGTGTCGTGGTGGAACTTGGGTTTTGTAGTGGTGGTGGCCTTCGGGGTAGTGATGTTGACATTGAAGTGGGCTGCTGATAATTAGTGATGGTGGTGCCGGGTTTGGAAGTGGGTGCGACGGTGGGTTCAGTTAAGGGTTGGAGGGTGCGACAGTGGGTTTGGTTAGGCGATGGCGGTTGTAGCGATGGTGGATTATGATGGTGCTGGGAATTCAGTGATGGTCATTATGGCTGGCAGTGGTGGCTGAAGGGACTTGTGGTGACTGGTAATGGTTGTTGCATAGTCGTGGTGGTGGGCTGCAAGTGGCTGTGAGGAGGGGGGAAGACTAGGCGTGGTGGGGGTGGCAAGTATTTTTGTTAGAAAGAAGAACGAAAACGAAGATAAAAGGTGACAAGTGAGAAGGAAAAATTAAGACAAACAAAAGGTAGACAAGTCGCTCCATAGCATCCATTACTTCTATTGTATACCGTCTGATCAAACAACGTATTTGATATTTTTTTATAATCAATGGACAAGTGTGATATTACTTCCTAATCTCAAGTGGTTTAGATATATTTTCTCAAATATTAATGACGTTCTTATATTGAGGTCAAAGCAATTGGGGGCATATTTACATTTCCACGCGTTATTATACGTTTTTACACTTCAGTAAATGCTAAATAGTTAAACCAAAGTCTAATAATTTAACGAGAAAAGCAATATGGATAATGGTATGTGAACATTCCCAAAAAACATGCCACAACTGGGCTCTTGGCTCCTGTGTATAGTTGTATAACCCAGGCCCATGACCCATGACAAGTCCATACACAAGGCTTCCGGGTATGGTTCCTGGGCAACTTGACTTAGTACTATTGTTTAAAGTAAATCCAACTTAAATTGGACTGGGCAGACACTAACGAAACAAATCTCTATGGGCCTAACCAGCCACCAAGGAAACAAAATACTTCTGGCTGCAACTCGGTGGTAAGAATAACCTACAGTATCTTATATATTGACCATCGATAATCGTTAATATTAATCGGTGACCATTTTTATGAAAACTATTAGTGATAATTTTAACAGCACTATTTTACTTTCACTATTTAAAAGTCCTAAGCATACTTGATAATCATCATTTGTCGGTATATAGGAGGGTTGCAAGCACTTCCTGCGACTTGTGTTGCAAAATAAATTCTCTTTCGTTGTGCCAATTTTTACTAACAGTTGTTGTAAAAAGCAATTAAAATAATATTTGTGACATGATTATATCATTGAGGCATCAAAAAAAAAAAATTGAAAGATAAATCACAGCTTCACTTTCAACTCTTAAGCTCTAAAAACATCGTCAATACAATGATATGGCACTCCAAAAACTTTTTGTTAGTAAATAAATATATTAACTCAAATAATTAAAAGTAAAGTTTAAATATCAATTTCAGACCATCGAAAAGGCAAGAGGTAGTTCGCAAAAGTGGAACCGAGTTGGCAATAATGGTTAGATGTGTATTTTTCCTAGAGGTGTCAAAGGGTCGGGCTTGGGCCGGCCCAGCTAGGGCCCAGAAAACCAGAAAACGGGCTGGGCCAAATAGGGCTTCGGGCCTGAGAACCCGGGCCCAGGCAAAGTTGGGAAATTCAAGCCCTGTCCAAGCTCAAGTCCTAGGCCCTAAATTTAGGGTCGGGCCTGGGCCTTTTTTTATATTCTTATTTTGTGTTGCAAAAATATTAACACATGAAATAATTTTTTTGATAGATCCTCCTCCTTCTATGCGGGCTTGGGACCAGTTGCGTGTAATTTTGGGAAAACAAGAATGATTAGCAGTTGATTAGTTAAGTATTTTCATCAATCCATCTGCTCCTACTTTCTCTTATCAAACATTTTGCATTTTCTCTTGATAATTCTACTTAATTTCATAGCAATGCTTTTTGTTATCTAAACTAAAAAACGGATACCTACAAGGTTACAAAACTTTTTTCAATGATATTTCTAAAAATTTCACTCAAACATACCTCTAACTTTGCATTTTATGTAGTATTAGGTATCTCAATAGAAGCATGCATCATTAGACAACTTTTACTATGAACTTTTTTCGTACTTTTCTGGAGTTATGTTATTCATTTCTGTTGCCTAAATTATGTTGTTTCTAGTTCCTAGATAAACAAAGATATATTTTCTCTTCATAATTCTATGAAACTAGTACAAAAGAGGATTGCAAGTAAATTTTGATAAAAAAAAAGTAGAAATCATCATGATGAGCAAAAAATTTGATGTGCATGTCCAAAAAGTTAAATAAAAAAAAATATGAGGAGAGAGAGAGAGAGAGAGAGAGAGAGTGAGGCATGGGAAAGAAGTGAAAGAAAAAAAAAGTGACTCAAAATGGTTTATGACCAGATTTAGGGCCAAAGGGTTAGGCCAGAATAGGGCCAGAAACAGGCCGGGGCCGGGCCCGACCCTAGCCTTTTTAGGGCCCGGCCGGACTTTTTTGGAACTTTTCATGGCCTGGCCTACCTAGCCCTTAGCCCTATGGACCAGGGCCGCATTGTTCACCATTTAGGACAGGGCCAGCCCGAGCCTTTTTAGGGTCGCAGGCCAGGGTGGCCCGACCCTTTTGACATCTCTAATTTTTCTCATAAGCAGTAAGGCAATTATAAGTGGTAGGACCCAACGTCACATCATTTTGTTCAAAGTTGCCATGGAATTGAGCAACTTGGAAACATTTTAATTAAATGTAGCATATTTTGCCCCTTTAAGCAACAAATTGTGCACGCGAGGGGGGGGGGGGGGGGGTTATTTTTTTTTTTTTTGTAGGTTTTTGTGAACTTTTAGGAAGTAATAATTATATATTGGATATTGACTATACTCATTATTTCAAAAGGGTACTTATTAAACCTATAATTGTTATCATAGTTTAATCAATATTTTACATATACTAAAAATAGTCTATAATTATTTGAATAAAATTATGTACTACGTTGAATATCAACAACATAATTATTTGTATATTGTGATATTAATATTTAATTAAATATAATTTAAAAATATGAAGATGTCAGTCTCTCTGTTATCTAAATATCAATTTCAAACACACGTATTTATCAAAACTATTGCGACGAATTTCAATAATATGTTTGCATTGAGGTAGTTAATGTTGTTTGAAATATCCAATTTTTTAAAAGAGAACTTGAAAATGATAACTAAAGAAGAAAAGTTGAAATTAAAACAAATGAAAACGATAAAAAAGTTACTCAAACAAAATTGAGATTTGTTCATGATTGGTTGCTAAGATAACTGTTTATAAATAACCTTTTGGTCTTCCTTGTATTATTTATCAATTCTTTGCAAATACTCCGTATTAATGAAGTTTATGATTCTCCATTTGACATGTAGACGTCTGAAAATATAATATTAAATGAAATAGAGCTGTTTCCTGGTTTTAAAAAATTTAAAACGTAAATGTTTCGTAATTTATGAAATACTACATAAACAAATCAAATAGTCGAAACTTGCATGTTCTCTAAGATGAAATCTTTCTTATATTTTCAAAACATTAATGACGAAATCTTTCTTATATTTTCAAAAATATTAAAAACGTAAATGTTTCGTAATTTAGTGACATTTTTATAGTTGCAAAACATGAAAGGGATCATAAAAAAGATGGTAATCAATTGAGGGTTAATACAAAATGCTATACGGACATCCTTTTAACATAGATTGTATAAGTTGACTTGTTAGTATCCGATCTTATTTCTTTCTTTATTTACATATTGGATAATGTATAATGAAATCCATGTCAATTGTTTTTCTTTTTCCTTTTCACAAGAATAGAATTTGTTTTTTCTACCCTTATTATTGTTGCCTTTAATTTCTTTCGAACTAGATCCAACTTTTGAATAAAAATTAACTATAGTAACCTTATTAACCTAACCTATATGGAAAGATAACAATCATCATATATACTATCTTCTTTATTCACTTCTTTTCAACAATAGCGATAAAGGAAAAATAATTAAACACTATATTTTCTAGAGATCGAAATGTTAGAGACTCTTCATTCATCATTTTTATCTTTCATTTTTTTATTGTGATTTTATTTTCATAATTTCCGTATCCTGTTAGAAAATATTATTTTGTACTTTGATCATTTTGATAAATTTTTAGCTACTTTTTTTTTTTTTTCTGACAACGGGTAAAAGACGAAAGCCGAAAAAAGGTATAAGTATTTCACATTTTCATACTGGTTAGGTCAAAATTCTTCAAAATAAAAATAAAAAATGATAAACATACATGATAAAATAATTTTTTGTTAATTATCATTATAAAATTTAAAAATAAAAATAATAAACGAACGGGACATTGTTAAATCTCAAATGAGCCCTTACAGCCATCCTTAAAGGTTAAAACTAACTCAAAATGTCCGTTTGACAACACTTTCAATTTTAATTTTTTATTTCTAAAGAAACAAAAATTAAATTTTTTTTTTTTTTTACAAAATCAAGTGGGTGTTTGATAACTTAATTTTTATTTTGAGTTTTTTTTTGTGGTGGTTTGCAAAAGCTGTGGTGGCGCGTGGCGGTGACCGACGGTGGGGCATGGCGATGGCAGCCGGTGGTGGTGGCCCGCCGCTGATGGTGGCCTGTCTCCGACAATCTCCGGCGGTGGTCGCCGGTGGTGGCTGTCGACGGTCGCCGGCTGTGGACAGTGGCTGTGGGCGGTGGCTATCGATAGTGGGAGGGTGATGGTAGTGGTGGTCTCAAAATAAAAATCAAAACTCATTTGGAGTTTTAAAAAATAGTCTTAGTTTAAAAATTGATTTTTTTAACTGAAGAAAAAAAATTAATTGTCAAACACGTTTATTTTTTCCGGTTTACAAAACTGAAAAATAATATGGGAAAAAAAATTGTCAAACGGAACGGAGTACCAAAATTGATTTCCTCCTCTCCATGCTCCTACCCCACCCTTAGGACATCACATTATCAGCAACCGTGCACAGAGGCACCGAACCAGGTACCTATAAAAGGGAGCAAACAGCAGTGCCAAAATTCAAACACAAAGAAGCGAAATGGAGACGACCAAGGCAAGCACGGTGAGTGCAATTCAGGCGGTGAAGCGCAAGTCGGGCAAGACCTACGCCGAGCTTGCTCAGGAGACTGGCCTCACCAACGTGTACGTGGCCCAAATCTTGAAGCGCCAGGCCCGGCTCAGCCCTGAGGCCGCCCCCAAGCTGCGAGCAGCCCTGCCCGGGTTGCCCGAGGACCTGGTCCATGAGATGATGGAGCCGCCCAGGAGGTCGTATGACCCCCTTTTGATCCAGGATCCTGCCATTTACAGGTAATCCAGTGACACGTCTTATGAATTTTCTTGAAATTCTCATCTGGGTAGTTTAGTTTTAGTTTCTTATGTATATCCTTCTTAGTTATACTTTTATAGTCTGGTGGGTTGACGAGTAATCTTATTTTAACACTAAGCCTGGTTCCGGTGGTATGCCCGTGGCTGACTATAATATTTGGACTTGCTCTTGGTATTGGAAAACTTGGCTACAATTTGAAATGATACCAATGATCGGCATATTGCTCTTGCCAAAGCCTGAATGGTTTTTGCCAAAGCAATGCGCTTTGTGAGAATTTGTACCGCACCGTCAGCTAGAAGTACTCTTCTTCCGTGAAACATATAATGATTAAGTCAACATTTTGTTAATCCTATCCCGGAGTGGTTCACTAACACTAACATCTGGGAATGTTCCTTTGGCCTTTGTACATAAAAAGGCAATTGGAGACTGTAGGGAATTGATAGTCCCTACATTGACATTTTCCTACAGTGGCTTGCTTTTGTGCACAGGATAGATGTGCTCCCTCTTGTATCAATCCCTTTTACAGTATGGTTTATCTTCGACAAAGACATTATATGGAGATTTTCTTTAGAACTTATGTAGAATCCTTTGGAATCTAAGGTCTTGCAAATCTGCAATGAAGAACAGATAGTGAAAGCTAATGTTCACGTCTTTGTTTTGGAAAATTTTTGGACTGACTACTGTCATTGCTTTCTTAAGTAATACCAGACACCTTTTTTTCTCTGCACCTCAAACCTCCTATTTGTTTGTGCAGAATATCTTTGGACTCTCCTTCAAACAGTAAAAACCTAATACTGTGTCATTCCCTTTTCTTTTTCACTTCCGATCTGTAGGTTAAATGAAGCAGTAATGCATTTTGGTGAGAGCATCAAGGAAATCATCAATGAAGACTTTGGTGATGGAATGTAAGCTACTCTTGTTAGAGAAGTTCGTACCTTTATCTGATTCTCATTGTTTATGCCTTCAATTATAGTATTTTTGTAGAACCGTGTGACTGGTTCATGTTGTTTGCTCATGATCACCTCGGAATTAAATGTTGTTTTCAGCATTTTGTTTTGAAAATCCTGTGCTAAACTTTAATTTCCTCCAGGAATACTTTTAGGATGATGTGTGACAATTGCACTAAAGCACGTATATAGCCATATCTTTGTATTTTTATAGATAGATGTAAATGATGTTGCCGTTTGGCACGTGGACAAGCAGATTGCAATACAAGTACGTATCTCCATTCATTTGTAAGTATCAAGTGCTCCAAGGATGCCTACTGACCTTTTTTTATTTTTGTGTGAGTAAAACATCATTTTTCTGTCCCATTAAAATACACAAAAATCCATCTTGCATCCACGCTTTGAAAAGTCATTCATTTCTTGTTAAAAAGTATTCTGTCTCTTCATTCATCTTCTCATGGTGTGTTATGGACATTCATTCCTTTAGGCTTAAGCATGTTGAAAAATTGAAAATCCTTTTCTCCTCTTGAAGGGTGTGAAGGTGTTCTCTTTAAAGCTGCACACTCCCTAACATCTTATCCATAAAAGCTTCTCAGTTGATAACACTTTCCTTCAGTAAAGATTAGTGAAGTTGTTCCTAACCCGATTTTTCTCCATAAAGTTGCACAATATACTTATATCATGCATGGAGTCTTGGACTAGTCGACGCCTTGCAGTCTTGCACGTATTCATGTCTGTAAAGCTGTGCAACTTTTCAACCGCAAATTTCTAGCTGTATGATTTTCAATGCATCTTGCCTAGGACTGGCTATATTATACATTGAAGTTGTTTTCTGAAATGAGCACATTGTATGAGCTGTGAGCTCACCTGGTTGCAGTCAGCTCGAGTGTTGTGACTGTAGCCGTTAATGTGTGTGAAGAAGTAATTAGTGAATGCACAAAGTTACTGCAAACCCTTTGGTCCCATAATACCTTGAAGGTGACGGGGTCAAGCTTTGAGGCAGTGGTATGGTTGCTCCATTGTCACCTATAGCATGGGTTCAAAATGCGGAAACAACCTATCCGTAATTCAAGAGTTAAGGCTTCTTATATCTGACCCACCCCAGACATTGCAGTGGCAGTAGCCTTGTGCAGTGGACTAGACCCCTCTTTTGTTGCTCCCTCTTGAACATGTTAAAAGTTAATACCACCAGCCAATGTAGACTCTCCTTTTCTTCGTTAGAAAGCACCCCTTTAAAACCCTATCAAATCTTACAAAATCAAAGTGGCATATCTCATTATCTACACCGCCAAAAGGCGCAAAAAATAGGATAAAAAATTCAGAGAAGAAGCTTCTTCAAAACTGAAAGAAAGAAATCCAATTGGAACGAGTCCTTAGAAGCTTATTTCATTTGGCAGACCTCACATTAATGAAGACATTGATAGTTGATGTCCATTAGCCTAACTTCCAACACCCAAATGAATCACGTGGTTACTGCTAAAGTCGATGTGCGGAGCCTGCTGCCAACTATCTGACTTCTGAATTGGATAAGGGAACTGCATAGCTCCTGATCAACACTAGTCCCTGCCCATCCAAACTCTCCTGCTTAGAGCTCCGTTCCCAACTTGCTTAGGGTAATAAAAGTTCCTGGTTAGCATTGGACATTAGGACGGTGTCTTCATTGTTCAGAGCCGTGATATAACCTACTACTCCATTCAACTATACACATCTCCAAAGCATGTTTTACCCTACAGAGTACAATGGAATGAGCATCTGAGCATCTGCAGTGCAATTGCCAAAATCCAAGCTTTTTTCTATTTTCTCTTGTTTTGTGTGCCTTCCTGTTCCGAAAGAAGATGAAAAGTTTCATGAATTAGAAAAATGAAGATATTATCACGAGGGTTTGAAATTGACTTAAAATTTTCATTTTCATACTTCTACTGATATTTGTTGTATGAATGTTTAGCATGTCAGCTATAGATTTTTTCTGCGCTGTGGACAAAGTGAAAGGCGTGGACGGGAAAGATCGTGTTGTTATTACATTTGACGGGAAGTATTTGCCTTATGCTGAGCAGGTCAGTTACCTATTTGGTGGTATACAGTCATAATGAGAACACACAATAACCCTCTTTCTGAGTAACAAGAAAGGAACAAACTTGACAATTGGGTACTTTTGTCCCCTTTGCTGATGTGTGATGTTGGGTATCATACCCCGATACATTGTGCCCAACTATAAATAGATGCTGACATACAAACAAGTAACCTTACAGTGTGTTAAAGGGTGAAAACTTGAGGCCCACACTCGCAGTCAAAATCTTGATTTGTGTGGAATATCCGAACATAGTTGTTGAGCTGAGAAGTAAAACATCAGGAATGTTAACAACACATACCATCATCACGACCCACACAAGCGCAGAAAATAGAAACAAGAGAGGGACAGATTAATTGCTTTCAGATAATCAGGTTCATATCATTTTATACCAAACTTTCTATCATTTTTACCTGGTTCTTGTATGGGCATGTAACGCTGTGTGGTGCATTTATATCTCTGTATATGCCTTGATTCTCTTATTTCCCTGAGCAGAAATCTGAAAATATGGTGTCAAAGCAGAACAAAGAGTAAAGCGTCATTGCTCTTAGGCGATTGCAACTCCGCCTTCGCTTTGTTTTGGATGGATGCACCTCACCAATCCTTGGGACTTGTATAACAATAGTGATTATCAAGTCGCTATTTCCTGTACTTGTAATTTTAGTATCTTTCCTTGATGGGAAAGTGGCTATTCTGTACAATAAATTGCCATAGGCAGTCAAGTAGATCGTGTATAAATTGCCATAGGCAATCAAGTAAATTGCCATATCCCTCGCTTATTCGTAGTTGTGTGATGAATCTGGACGTGCAACCTTTTGATTCAGGCTTGTTACTTCTCAAGTCTCCAAGTACAGCAGTAAATAGGTTTTGTTGACTGAACAGATATAATGGCGAAATTGGCATTATACGAATCATGCGGTGCATCAATGACCCTAAAGTCACCCGTATAGCTTGTTGGTCATAACCAGCTTTCGTTGTGCTCTAGTGGCTTCGGAGTTGATAACCATGGCACCGGGTCAAGGGTTCAAAGGCCGGGGGGGGGGGGGGGGGAGAGAGAGAGAGGGAGAGGGAGAGGGGGAGGGAGGGTTTGTTGGTCACAACCTTATACCTAGAATCTGTGTGGCCTTTTACTCTTTATTTCAGCTGGACACCTGTGCAAATGTCTGTTAGATCTCAAGTGTTTGGCAGCGGCTCTGTTTAGTGATGACTACGCATGGTGATGGGTTCTTGCTAGTGTGCAAGTTTACTTAAAGTTCTATTTGATGATTTGAGTTCTTATGTCATGATTGTGGCAACAAAAAGTTGACAAGTATCCAGCATCGAGGGTGTGTTACATCTACCAAGTCCAAACTTTGTATACATCAAGAGAAGAATCAGCTGATTAAAACTACTTCAGAATATTGAGGATTCATCAGTACTGTACAATACTTTGTTCTTGCTTCTTTTGACAAAAAGGGAGGGCGGTTTTATCTAGTTATGGTCTGATTGGTTCACGCAACGTGGGGTTGCCACTTCACACTTGTCCATGTTCACTGGTTTTTTCGGAAGAGGGGAAAGTTGGCCGTGATGTAGAAGCTTCCCTTGTAGTAGGTCGGGCTGAAATGCCCGCAACTGTGTTTGCCTCTCGATAAAGGCAGAACACCTTAATGTCCCAACTACGCTGCACCTTAGTCCTGCAATCAAAGCCAAATTCACGATCAAAGGGGGAGGTCAGTGGATAGCATGAAGGGGGTTGAACCATATTTAGGGCATCCACATTTACAAAAAGATGCGTTTATCTCACGAGATGCCAGGCTTGACAAAAGCCATCTCGCAAGGCTCATAGCTTGGCAGCGGTGCTGCAGGTCATTCCAATTTTGTGAAATGTTCCATATATCCGCAATCCCTCTAAGGACATAAAACCACCAGCTAAACTTGCTTTATTTATTTATTTTGTGTTAGGCTTCTCGTTAGCTATAATGCTGTTGTATGTTACCATACACCCTCTAAAAGGACTAACAAGGCGTGGTAATGTCCTCAATGACTGGGCGTAACCAGTTGACAGTAAACCGAGAGATGAGTTTATAGCTAGTGATGGAGAGGCTAAGAAGACTGAAATTTGTTACGATTTTGGGACTTTAAGTGTTACTCATCAAAGTAATCAAAGTTTGGTTTAAATATATTGAAAATGATCATGTACTAAAAGCTTATTGAACAAGAGGGATCGGACATGGTTGTACGTAGGTTCCTAAATACACCTAGAGGGGTACGGGGTGGGGGGTGAATAGGTGTTTTACAACTTGAGTAGAAATTTGAAAACTTAATTTACAAAGTAATAATAGAAATAGTAAATATAAATCGACATAGATTTATACTAGTTCGGCCCCACTAGCCTACGTCCTGTCCCCGAGCACTCTACACAAGGAACACCTACTCGAACCTTTCACTGACCAGCTAACTTCAGGTGTTAGCTCAAACCGCAGTACAAATTTCGAAACCTTAAAGGTTTCCAACAATTACAAATGAAATAAGATTTACAATTGAGATACAACAATACACTCCTTTACGAGTAGATATTACAATGAATACAATAAAGCTAAGCTTTCTTAGGTGGAAAGATCTGTAATCTTTCAAGAACAAAACCAAGAAGCTTGCAACTTAATTTCTGAAAGTATGAACTCACTTGAGGAAGAATGGATGAAAGTGTGAAATAAGATGAGAGAGTCTTTTGAGAAGTTAGAGAGATTTTCTCAGAGATTCAAGAAGTTATCAATAAATGCTATCAAAATCACTTTTTATACTTGAAGAGAATAAGACCGTTAAAAAGGGATGACACTAAGTTTGATTTGAATGAAAGATCAAAGTTGATTCGAATGAAAAGCATCTCTAAAGAATTCGGTCCGATGAATTGAATCTAAGATTCATTCGAATGAAATGTTAGAGCTAAGAGATATTGAAGCCACTGAAGAATTGAGTTGAATGAAAACTACTTTTCATTCGAACAAAAATGTTGCTTCAAATGAAAACTTTTGGTTTCGACCGAAAAAATTGGCTTCAACCTAAAACATTGGTTTCAACCAAAATTTTTGACTTCGACTGAAAACTTTTAGCTTCGACAAAAAATCTTGGCTTCGATTGAAAACTTTGGCTTCGACTGAAAGTTTTGGCTTCGACCAAAAACTATTTTTGAAACTAGATAAGAAGAACCTAAAGGATCAATTCGAATGAAAACATTTTTCCTTTGAATGAAAACTCATTTTGAGAAGAATTCTTGGTTTGTACTTTACTTGATTTATCTGGGAGATCTTTAAGAAAGACTTAAAAAAAATTACAGCAAAGATAAAAAAAAAATACTCTGAGTCCAGTTCTGAATCTGCGTCCATGTCCACGTACACGTCCAAATCCAATTCCATGTCCAATTCCAGTCTTTGTCCAAAGAAATGCTCGTTGTATTTGTTTGATTACGATTGAATCTGAAATAAATCTATAACTATGTTAGATTAATGTTAGAGATAGTAATTTTTGGAATCATCAAAATCAGTCAAGTCAACGAGCTCCCCCTTTTTTTTATGATGACAACATTAATCTAACATAATATAACATACTCTCCCTCGATTAGATAATCTATCATAAACAAACAACCAATATATAAACTGCTAAAATATTAGCAAAAATTTACAGTTCAAAAATTTACAATTAATCTTTCTCCCCATTTGTCAAATCAAAAGGAGGGATAAACAACCTAATCAAAATAATATATCTACGGTCGACGATGGGCACTCTGAGCAGAAGAGGAAAGATCTGTTGTCGGAGGAGGAGCGTGGTGGGGACCTCAACAACTTCCACTACACGAGGACAGTGCGGCATCGAAGGATTATAGGGAAGGTGGGGATTGAAGAACCACCCTTCACCTTCAGTGCCGATGTGACAAGATGGGAAGTTGTCCAGACGAGTGACGTAGAACCCATGACCTTGATTAAAAATTTGATGTACCAAATAGCGGTTCTGCTCAGTCAAGATGCTAGTGGAGAGAAACGCCTGCTGGCGATGAGCTTGAAGCACGGCATCATCCTAGCGGTGAATATCCTGCTACATGCGATTCAGGTGATCTAAGACCGGAGTGAGGTTAAGAGGAAGGGAGGAAATGTTGGCAACAAGGTCGTTGAGAAGGATGTGGAAATCAATTTGATTGGAGAGAAGCTGGGTGGATGACTACTGAAAGGACTGCTAAAGAGAAGAAAGCTCGTGAAGAAGAGCAGTGTGATACCCAGTGACAATATAGGGTAGTTTAAGATTCAAGAATAAGTTGGACAGTGTTAGAGAGGCGAGAAAGCTGTTCAGAGAGATTGGTGGTCTCGAAAGATAAAGGATCGTAAAAATTTAAGTTTGAAAAATCGGTGACAGGACTAAAATGAGGGACAGATGAGTGAGGTGCAATGTAAAAGAGGTGCAGAAGAAGAAGGGTCAGTAGGCTAACGAGGTGCGAAAGTGGAATAGTCGTCGAACAGTGGTGGTACAAAAGGAGTAGGGTCAGTTGGTGGTGGTGGTGGTGGTAGAGAAGAAGGGACAGGAGCAGGAGCAGAGTCAGGTGCGCGAGTCGACTCGAAAGGTGCTACACGCTCAAGAGAATGAGTGTGAGTAACTGGGTCAGTGCGAATGGTAAAGCCAACATGACAAAGGGAAGTCTCATGAAGAATGTGCACGCTCAGAATAAAGACACATTCCGAGACGGTAGTTGGGAAAGGTATGTTAAAATATTCAAAAACTTTGGTCAAAAGAAGACCAAAGGGAAGATGAGCAAGAAATTTTTCTTATTATGGGCATCCATCACAAGCAAGATTATTCTCGCAATGTTTAATGGCGAGCCCCAAATGAAATGGGTAAGAAGGATAAGATCAAGATAGGTGAAGGTGGCAAATGAACTGGAGCACCTCGAAAGGTTATAATAGAGAATAAGGTGGAGGACTCGGTATAAAGGGGAAAGATCACTAAGACTAGGTTTGCGGGGTCGACAAATGGAGGGATTATTAAGTAAGGTTTGAGTTTGTTGGAGAGGGGTAAAGGGGCTGCTAGTGCACCAGGTGTTGCCGGGGACGACTATAAGGGAAGACTGATTGGTGAAACCCAAGATTTGGGCCAAGTTGGTGGCATTGAAGTGAATGTGGACCCCATTTATGTAGGTGTTAAGATAGGCGGAGGTAAGAGAGTTAAAAGTCATATTTAAATAGAACATGAGTACTAAACGGGGATAGTAAACTGAAGGAGGAGATAAAATGGATGGGCACCCCATTCGTTCAAAGAACGGTGTGACACCAAGTTGGGTCATAAGGTTAACATCACTAGGGCGACCTGGCACGACCTCCCTACTGACGTAGTTCGTATAATAGTTCACTTGGTCTGTGGCAGATTCAAAAAAATGGGGTATATGGAGAATTTATATGGGTGAAGAGGATGGACATGTGAGTGGTGGATAGGTAGGTTAAGAGGCAGAAGAAGAAGAAGGAGTAGAGGAAGGAGGAGGAGCAGAAGTACCTGAAGAAGATGGAGAAGCAGTGGACGGTTGGCGTGCAAGAGTTAAGGAGGATTGACGAGTTCTGCGACATGTTGTAATGACTTCAGGCTCGTCATTGTCTGAGTTGGCTTGCAAGACAAGACGACGACGACGTTGAGGGAGCGTAGATGGATCCATAGTAGACAGGTGTACTAAAGAGAGAAAACTGGAGATGAGGTAAAAAAAGTTTGAGGGTAAACAGTAAAAAAGGTAAATAGTGAAAAAGGTGGCAGGGGGTATATATAGATGGAAAGATTCATTCGAATGAAAATGGGTTTTCATTCGAATGAAAGAGTATTGAGTCGAATGAAAATCCATTTTCATTCGACCGAAATGGTCAGAGACAATAATACATGGTTTGGATAAGAGCATTTCATTCGAATGAAAGAGTTTCATTCAAATGGAAACTTTTCATTCGAAGAAAAACTTTTCGATTGAAAGAAAACCTTTTTATTCGAAGGAAATCCTTTTCCTTCGATTGAAAAGATCAAAGAAGAGCATCAAAGGATAGACGTCAATCAATTAGCTAAGCGACGACGAAGAGAACAAAAACTAGATTCACCTAAAGGTTTGGTAAAAAAATATATGCAAGCTGATCTTCCGAACAACCTTTCTTGAGTTCGATTAAGCCTTTCTGAATGTTGTCTCGAAGAAAGTGGTGACAAATATCGATGTGCTTAGTGCGAGAGTGTTGAACAAGATTTTTACTAATATCAATAGCACTATTACTATTGCACATGATGGGAATAGTATTTAAGGAAACACCAAAATCTTGTAAGGTTTGACGCATCCAAAGAACTTGAGCACAATAACTTCCTGCCGCAACATATTCCACCTCTGCTGTGGAAAGTGCCACATATATCTATTTCTTACTGTGCCAAGGCACTAGTGCATCACCAAGAAATTGACAAGTACCACTAGTATTTTGATCGACAAGACATCCAACAAAATTAGAATCGGGGAAACCTACTAGATCGGGGAAGAATTGTGCGGATACCAAAGTCTTAAATTTATCGTACAGGATAAGTATTTAAAAATACATTTTATATCGGTAAGATGTGATTCTTTGGGACAGGCTTGAAAACGAGTACAAATGCACACGCTAAACATAATGTCAAGTCTAGAAGCGGTAAGATAAAGTAAACTACCGATCATACCACAGTAAAGTTTTTGATTAACATATGTACCATATTTATCTTTGACTAGATTGTCACTAGGAGAGATAGGGGTATCTCTAGGTTTAGCATTATTCATACATAACCTTTTCAAAAGTTTCCGCGTGTACTTGGACTGATTTATGAAGATTCATTCCTTTGATTGCTTGATTTGGAGTCCAAGGAAAAAGGTAAGTTCTCCCATCATGCTCATCTCAAATTTTCTGCGCATACTTTCAGCAAATTCTTGGCATAGATCATCATTAGTGGCTCCAAAAATAATATCATCAACGTAAATCTGAACTACAAGAATATGCAAATTTAGAGTATTTGTGTTGATGCAAAAAAGGGGTTCGCTGCTACGTGGAGGTGCCACAAAGGATGCAGTCTGAGTCAACTTCCAGGTAGACAATGCGGGAGACAACAAGGATGGCGTAAGGGCTGAGAGCAAGGCTCCCCAGACAGGTCGCGAGGGCTGGCAGCGCCGCGTAGGCAAGGCGACGATGAACAGGCCGACGGTGGACAGTCCGTAATGAGGGTGCAGCATCAAGGGTCTGGTGACCGAGGTCCAAGTGTGTTTCTCTCACTAGAATTCCAGAGAGAATGTCTTTTTAGAGGGAGAGAAAGTGAAAAGTCCAAATGAAGAAAAGATCCTTGAATAAGCTCCAAAGTTCACTATTTATAGGCAAAAATGTGCATGTGTCATAAGTTGACATGTGTCACCCCCTGGGAACGACACGTCACCAAGGGGGCCAAAGTATTGATTCTTCGTTGGACTGCCGGTCCCCAAGTTCATCCTGCCCTGCCCTCACAGCATCTCTTTGCCCATCTCAGGAAACTGAACACGTTGCAGTAGCATAATCAGAGTAGCCTGTTGCCCCAGCCTCCAGTCCAAGCCCTTACTGAATCCCACAAGGTGCGTCAAGAGATGCGCAGAGAACCTGACAGGGGTGAGGGTTGCCCCTATAGCCAACTGCCAGGCAGACTAGGCACGATGCCTTCCAAGTACCTGCTCCTGTCCCGGAGTGACCCGTGGGTCAATGCCCTGGCGGTGTCGATGATCAACAGTTACATGAGTGACCATGGTCGCCGCTTGGTGCTTATAGTCCGTTGCGGTGAAGTCTTCTCATCGGAGCTCCCTGCAAGTGTGATGTCGGTGGCTTTAAGGTTGTGCCGACGATGGCTCCAGGGTTGCGAGCTCATCCTGGTGCGAGGGCCAGAGCCCCTGGTGATCGAGCCGGCGACGGCACGAAGCCCGTCCAGCAGTTTGATTAAGCCGGCGATGACACTAAGCCCATGCCACAGTTTGATTGAGCCGGCAACGGCACAAAGCCCGTCCCGCAGTTTGATTAAGCTGGCGATGGCGCTAAGCCCGTGATGGCGCTTAGTCCATGCCGCGTTTTGATTGAGCCGGTGACGGCACGAAGCCCCTCCCGCAGTTTGATTGAGTCGGCGATGGCATGAAGCCCGTCCCGCAGTTTGATTGAGCCTGTGATGGCGCTAAGCCCGTGATGCAGGGAGGGGTCCTCATGTCAGAGAACTATGAGTGGAGTCCCCGGAATGCCGCACACTCTGGAAGTGGGTCGAAGCATGTTCTATGTCCATGCCGAGGGCGCATGGTTGTAGTGCATGGGCACGACAACGACTGTTGCGGAGGTATACTTGGTGTCGGGGCGCATATCAATAGCGTGGCCCAAGGGTGCGGCGATGACTGTCGTGGAGCAATACTTGGTCCCGGGGGCACGTATCATAAGCGTGGCACAAGGGCGAGTGACGACTGTTGAGGAGCAATACTTGGTGCCGAGGGCACAAATCATCAGCGTGGCATGAGGGCGCGGCGACGACTGTCACGGAGCAATACTTGGTGCCGGGGGCACATATCATCAACGTGGTGCAAGGGCGCAGCGACGACTGTCGCGAAGCAATACTTGGTGCCAGGGGCACGTATCATCAGCGTGGCGCAAGGGCGCGGCGATAACTGTCGCGGAGCAATACTTGGTGCCGGGGGTACGTATCATCAGCGTGGCGCAAGGGCGCTGCGACGACTGTCGCGGAGCAATACTGGTGCCGGGGGCACGTATG